>JAJPUD010008442.1:23034-89373 GCA_023553655.1 Myrmecobius fasciatus | reverse complement strand
AATCAGACCTAATCAATTGGAAAAATATTAAGTGCTCATGGGTAGGCAGAGCGAACATAATAAAAATGACAATACTACCCAAACTAATCTATTTATTTAGTGCCATACCAACCAAATTCCCAAGAAATTATTTTACAGATCTAGAAAAAATAGTAGCAAAGTTCATTTGGAAGAACAAAAGGTCAAGGATTTCAAGGGGATTAATGAAAGAAAAAGGCAGATGAAGGTGGTCTTGCTGTACCAGATCTAAAACTATATTATAAAGCAGCGGTCATCAAAACCGTTTGGTACTGGCTAAGAAATAGAGCACTCGATCAATGGCACAGGATAGGATATCAGGACAATCTAGGCAATAACCTTAACGATCTAGTATTCGATAAACCCAAAGACCCCAGCTTTTGGGATAAATACTCACTATTTGGCAAAAACTGCTGGGAAAATTGGAAAATAGTGTGGAAGAAATTATGGGCTTGACCCATACCTAACACCACATACCAAAATAAGATCTAAATGGGTTCATGATCTAGATATAAAGAGGGACTTTGTAAGCAAGTTAGAGCAACGTAATATAATTTATCTCTCAGACCTGTGGAGATGGAATAAATTTATGTCCAAAGAAGACCTGGAACTCCTAATTGAACACCAGATGGATAATTTTGATTATCTTAAGTTAAAAAAGTTTCTGTACAAACAAAACTAATGCAGACAAGATTAGGAGGGAAGCATCAAATTGGGAAATCATCTTTACATTTAATGGTTCTGATAAAGGCCTCATTTCTAAAATTTATAGAGAATTGTGTCATATATATAAGAATTCAAGCCACTCTTCAATAGATAAGTGGTCAAGGGATATGAACAGACAATTTTCAGATGATGACATTAATACCATCTCTAGTCATATGAAAAGTTGCTCCAAATCACTATTGATCTGAGAAATGCAAATTAAGACAACTCTGAGATACCACTACACACCTGTCAGATTGACTAAAATGACAGGAAAAGATAACGATGAATGTTGGAGGGGATGTTGGAAAACTGGGACACTAATGCATTGTTGGTGGAACTGTGAACGGATCCAACCATTCTGGAGAGCAATTTGGAACTATGCCCAAAAAGTTGTCAAACTGTACATACCCTTTGACCCAGCAGTGTTTCTGCTGGGCCTATATCCCAAAGAGATCTTGGAGGAGGGAAAGGGCCCCACATGTGCAAGAATGTTTGTGGCGGCCCTTTTTGTGGTGGCTAGAAACTGGAAACTGAAGGGATGCCCATCAATTGGAGAGTGGCTGAATAAATTATGGTATATGAATGTTATGGAATATTATTGCTCTGTAAGAAACAACCAGCAGGACGATTTCAGAGAGGCCTGGAGAGACTTGCATGAACTGATGCTGAGTGAAATGAGCAGAACCAGGAGATCATCATACACAGCAACAACAGTATTACATGATGATCAATTCTAATGGACATGGCTCTCTGCAACAAAGAATTGTCTCAAACCAGTTCCAATTGTTCACTGAAGAAAACCATATACACCCAGACAGAGGGAAATGAAATATGGACCATAACATAACATTTTCATGATCTCTATTGACATTTGTTTGCATTGTGTTGCCTTTCTCGGATTCTTTTTTTTTTTTTTCTTGTAGATAGGATTTTTCTTGCATAACTTCTCAAGCATTTCAACATTATTAGCATGTAGTGGACTTCCTGCCATCTAGGGGAGGGGAAGGGACTGGGGGTAAAATTTGTAATGGAAAGCTTTATAAAGATCAATGTTGGGGAACTACCCATACATATGTTATACAAATAAAAAGCTTTAATAAAAAAAAAAAAGAAATAAGAACTTTATCGCAAATACTGGTTTTAAAGATTTTGCCCCAGCTTTGTACTTCCCTTTTAATTTTGTTTCTGTAGGTTTTGTTTGTGCGAACCTTTTTTAATTTATTGTAATCAAAGTTGTTCATTTTACCTTTAAAAAAAATAAAAATTAAATAAATAAATAAATAAATAAATAAATAAGTGGGTTGTAGTCCAAGTGTTTGGTGAAGCCCTCACTCCAGAACCATTTCAGAGGCTCAGTTTGTCTGTGTGTGAGGGAAGGTCTCAGGAGCTTACAGAGAATGCTGTCTGCACTTGGCCATCTTGGCTCCGCCCCCCCCCCAAAGTGATTTTCAAAATCTTCCTAAGACAATGAAAATGATTTAATTTTCTGCCATAGTATTTTACATTGTTCAGGTTTTATAGGCCACCAGTGAAGTCTGTGCAATGGTTCTATAAACCTTCATTTGGACAGGCAATCTAATATCTCTTCTCTCCCACCTTGCCTTTGGAATATCAGACATTGACCTAGCTGTCAACCTCACCATCTATGTGCACATCCCTGGAAAGTACACTGCCAAGATAATTGAACTTATCTACAGCATTCCAAATTTCTCTATTTGCTGTAATTGATGGTTTCTCAGATGGATACTGCATTGCCAGCTGCTGGAGAACCTGTTTTCTTGATATTAATAGTCAGACCAAAATTAGCAGAAGTGGCAGAGAATTGATCCATACTCAGTTGCTTCTCAGCTCATAAAACTGCATTTACTGCAAAATCATATGTGAATAAAAAAAAAATCATGCACCAACTCTTCCTGCATTTTCATCTTGCCTTGTAGACTTTTGAAGTTAAATGATTTGCCATTACTGTGATAGGGGATCTTGTTGAAGGAATCTGACATCACAGAAAATACCAAACATGGGAACCAGCACAAAGCCCTGCTTCATTCTAGTGATGACTAGGAAAGCACAAGAATATAATCTATCAAACAGAACACTTCCTAGTATGCCATCATGAAACTGATGTACAATAATAATGAACTTCTGCAAGCAACTCAATTTTAGCATGCTCTTCCAAAAGTCCTCATGACTAACAGTTATTTAAGGCCTTGGTCAAATTAATGAACTTTATATAATAGAACACTTTTCTGTTTCTGACATTTCTTCTGGAGTTGTCAGACAGTGAACAATATACTCATGTCTATTGATGTTGTTAAAAGCCATACTGGTTCCCAGATAGATAACTGTATTCCAGGTGAAGAATCAGCCATCTAAGGATGGTCTGGCAAGAATCTTCAAAGGAATGACAATGAGAGAGACTCCTCAATCCCAAAACCTGTGATTGTCACAAGGTAAGCTATTTCCTTTACATTTATAGAGATGGACAATGGAGGCATCCTTTATCTCCTGGGGAAGAATCTCTTCTTGGCATATAATCCAGAAGATTTCATTTAGTTTTTGAATGAGCAATCAAACTCTCGACCTGCAAATCTCTGCTGGAATGAAATCAGCACCAGGAACTTTGCCACATGAGAGGAATGGAATTCAAAACTTCTTCAATTAGAAATTTAACTAACAAGGGACTGACTTTCACCTGAGATAAATGGTTAGTGACTTCAGCATTGGTTGATGATGATCTATTGTGAGAAATATGGCAATGTTTAGTCCATTTGGCCAAGAACATGTCCTTACTCCTGATTGATCTGGCTCTTTTAGCACTGAATATAGATCTTTTGCCCAAAAATAGGCTTCAGGTCATCATCTAAGCAGTTTGAATTGTAACTATCAGTGTGAAACTGAATTTCATCCACATTCTTACTTAGCCAAAAATACTGCATCTCTCTAAGCTTTGTTTGCACTTTATTTTTTTTTAATGACAGCTTTTTAATTTCCAAAACACATGCAAAGATAGTTTTCAACATTCACCCTTGCAAAAACCTGTGTTCCAAATTTTTCTTCCTCCCTTTCTCTCACCTCCTTCCCTAGATAGCAAGTAATTCAATATATGCTAAACATGTTGCACTTTACTTCTGATGGAGTTAAATGCTGCCTTCTTAGAGATTGATGAACTATCCTGCTGGTAAATCCTGTAGAGTTCTTGTTTTTCATTTTGTAGCATCTGAATTTCTCCATCATTTTCATTAAATTAATCCTAATGTTTTTGAGTGTAATACATATGAGTAAATTCAGTACTAGACACAAAATCTCTTAAAGTTGCGCACTCTTTTTCTATTCTACTGTTGCCAATGTTTTGGCTCAACTTTCCTTCCAAATCAGCAGCAAATTTTTCATGGTCTAACCTGTTGAATTTTAGTCTTCTGATAATGTGGATGTTTAGTTTAGATAAAATATCTATGACAGGTTTAGCACTCTGTGACACACATAACTTTTGTTCCTCTCATATTCTGATTATCTTTTCTTAGAATGACATGGTACATTAAATGTCAATATCTGCTTCAAAGGTGCATCTGTGAAATTTTGCTACTTTTAGTTAAATGGAAAAGAGTGTTTGTGATAAGAAAGTCACATGACACAAATCTTCAATAGTAAGAGTTTCTGTTTCTGTTTCTGACTCCATTTCTTTTAAAGACTCCCTGCCATGTCTGCTAGTCTATGTTTCCTCTGGTGTCACCCAGCTTGTCTATTTTTTGGCACATTTATGATGAGTCTCCAGATTGCTATATATTTTTTTCTTTGACCTCATTAGTATTCATCATGGTGGGAGAAAAAATACAGTGATAGTAGTAACTTGACACTTTCCCATAAGTGACCACTGCATTGTCATGAGCCTATTGTTCATTTATTTGGGGAGGTACTATACAAAAATGTTGACTGGATTAAATGTGATTGCAAAACCTATGCCAGCTTCACAGTACTCCTTATTATAGTATCTACTCCAGAAAGATGTGTATTCAGCCTTGAATTAAGTAAGTTGGCCTCCATTTGTTAGCTTTCTTTCACTCAGCACTGCTACTTAGATGTGATATCTTCTGAGTTGTCTGTTAACAAGAGTTGTTTGTCATTCAGGACTACTGGATTTCATGCTGTCCATAATAAGCATGTGCATATTCCATGTAACAATGATGAGTGAAATCATCTTCATGAAAGTTTGTGTATTTTTGAAATGTTTTGAATGCTGCAAAGCATCTCCATCTTCCAGAGTAAGCAGACCAAGGTTGGGTGAAGCAGACAATTTTAAGACACATTTTCTAGGCCCTTTTTCATCCAGAAGGTGAGTGGTGAGGTCCTTAACAAAAAACTGATCAAACACCAGGAGGCTACTTCAGTTTGATGAAAAAACTACCCAGTAACTTAGGCCACTTAATACAGTACTCAATGTATTCACATCTGCTGTTTCCTTATTACTGCAGGACTTCAAGGTAGTAAAATATTAAAACAGTTACATGAAAAAATAGTTAAGTAAAGTGAATAGCAAAAAAATGAAATTATTCAATAGAATAAAGAAATAGTGAAATAGTAAAATGTAAAATGATAAAATAATATGAGTAATATTTTTGACTCACATGTAAACTGGATATAAGTGGAGCAGAATTGTACAAAGTGGTCAGCTTTACTCTCTCTTCTAGACTTGTCCAAGTCCAGTAAAATGACAAAAGATAAGATGACTGGATTTAGGATTAAGTGGATGACTTTGGCATCTTCTGTTTCTGACCAGGATATAAGCACTCCATAGTGCCTCATTCCTCTATCTTCAGCCTTCTTACTCTGCCAGCGCAGTCTTAATGGTTCGGGTAAACACTACTTTAATTTATTGATGGGTCTGAAGCCTATAGGTTATATTCAACCTGGCTCATTCTTTCTACCAAGATTATTTTAGCAGACTATAGCTGCTATGCATGCTCCACCTTCTTGTAGTCATAGATAAAATTTGCTTATGAGGTGGACATCAAAAGTGGATGTGTAGCTCAGCAGTTTCTACATCAGAAGTACATCCCTGAATATCCAATATTTTTCAAATATAACCTATTGCATATAATGCCAGAGTTTTAAAATATTTTTGTTTAGTTTTGTGGATGTTTTTTCTTTATCCTTTTTTATAGTTTATTTATAATGGTTGGTTCTCTTTGAGGTGACCGGAGAAATATCTAGTACATATAATTGATTTTCCATGTCAATATATATATATATATAATTCTTTAGGGACTCTTTATGGTCTCCAAGATAAAATATACAAATCACTATTTAGCTGTTAAAGCTCTTCCTAACCTGCCCCAGCATTTCAGCTTCATTATATTTTACTCACCTTCCCATACTTCAAGTTCCATACAAACTGACCTCTTTTTTATAGAACTCCATGGTATGCTTTGGCATTGACTGTTCCCTATATCTGTAATATATTCCTTCCTTACCTTTAGCTCGCAGAAACCCCTTTTTCCATCAAGACGCAGCTCCCATACTGGATTTTTTTTCTTATTCATCCCAGTTGCTAAAGCTCCCAATCTTCAAAACAAACAAAAAATTTTTCTATTTAACTATTTTGTATTCATTTTGTATCTACTTCTATGTAAGCATCTCTCTCAACAGAATATAAATCCATTGAGTTTTAAAAGTGTATAGCTTTTGTATACTAGTATTGTTTGTATACTAGTCATTTGCTTAACACATAGTCTTGAATGAATACTAATTAACAAATAATTTCCTTGTAACTAGTAAAATCTCACATTTTGTTAGGATTTTATAATGGTCTGTATTGACGGTGTTCATGGTTCCATTCCATTTTATTTATACTTGTGGTTTTCCTTCTTGAGTAACTAATGCTATTTGCATTGAAGCATTTCTAGTTGGTAGAGTCTTGATATTTTGGATTTATTCTAATGTATCTTGTCTTTGTCTTGTCATACAAGAAGGTGAAAAAGTGACAAAAATCCTCTTCACATATATAGACAACAGTCATTTTCTCCTTGATAGGTCAATGTTTAATGTGTCTGACCTAGAAAAGTTGAAAATATTTCTATGTATTGCCTAAGTATTGCCCCATTATATCATCATCATGGGTCTGTTTTATATATTTGTGACATATGAATAAGTCACAAGTGTAGAACTAATTTGAAAAGCAGTATAAATATTATAGTGTTTTGGAGCACAATATTTCAAAATTAATCAATAGCTCAATAATTATCTAATTAGAATCATTTGACTTCTTGATTCAAGTTCAAAGTCTTTAGTATATATTTTCCTCAAAATTTTAAAAAAGGTTTTATGAGGATTAAATAAAATAATAATTGTAAATCATGTAGCACAGGACCTGGTACATGATAAGAACTATATAAATGATTACTTATTATTGTAATTATCATTAACATAATAAATGACAGGTGAACTATGTTAATCAAGGTGATAGAAAAACTCTATGTACAAAAAAGAAATGGTAATCTATATGAGATTAACAATTATTGTATTAAATACTTCATACTTATATGTGAATTACTTCACTAGCTTTCTTGAAATTGCAAATTTTATTGTATCTCTCTAAAAAAAGGCACAATACATCTTTTACTAAAAGATAAAAATACTTTTAACCCCTGAAAATATAGATAAATGTGAAGTTTATGTGACCTACACAACACATTCATAACTTAAACTATATAAAACAATTTATGAATACTTAAAAGAAAGCAATAAACTAGAGTATATCTTTTCTGGATAAAAAAAAATGGTATACTAGAGAAATCCAGGAGTGTAAAAAAGAACTCATTATTGAACCAGCTGCTAAAAAGCATTACAACACTTATATTACATTTCAAATTAGTTCTATATTTGTGACATTCATATATTGCAATATGTAAAAGACCCAAATATAGTGAGCTCACCAGAGTTTCTGATGTGATCAAAACTTTTTTTATTAAAATTACTAATACAATAATGTTAAAAAAAATTGATGCAAGATGTGACATCTCTTTCAGTTCAACACCCTAAATCTGGTATGATTCTGCCAAATACTTAACCCACTATCTTTTCTCCTGAATATTTCTAAATATTGGCTGGTTTCTAAGTCTAAAAGGAGTGACAACAGAAATGCATTAATTCTCATTTATTTAAGTGATATATCATGTGGCTCCACTGAAAAAAGAACATTGAATGTATCTCATGGAAACTTCCTAAACTTTCTCCAAGGAAATGAAAATGTCACAAGTTCTGTAAGTGAAAAAAATTTAGGAAAATATATACTAAAGTTAAAATTTTTAAATATAATTGGGAAGGGGCAGCTAGGTGGCGCAGTGGTTAGAGCACCAGCCCTGAAGTCAGGAAGACCTGAGTTCAAATGTGGTCTCAGACACTTCCTAGCTGTGTGACTCTGGGCAAGTCACTTAACCCCAATTGCCTCAGCAAAAAGATATATATATATATATGTATATATATATATATATATATACATATATATATATATATATATATAATTGGGAAATATTTGAGAAATGAATAAAAATAATTTCAAAAAAAAGAAAATTGACCTACAGACCTGGAATTACTCAGACCTCCTCTTATCTGCTTGCTTGCTGTGAAAGTTAGAATTAAGTTTTCTGGCTCATTACCTCTCATTTCTCATTTCTTCTTAGGCAATTCATAGAATATTCTTATTTTAGTACATTTCATTTCCACACCCCAGTGGTGACTGGGTAGTTTCTTATTAGTGCCATGTCAGCTTTTTGTCTAAAAACTTAATAGAAGCTTAAGCCCTGAGTAGCTCTTTTTGGACTTTGGTGTACACATCCTAATTTCCATCCATGCACTGCCTATGGGCTCATGAGGCAAAGAGTGTCAAACACCTATACTTTTGTCTATTAATATAACTTCTCTTCATTTCTTCATGAGTAGTAAATAGATTTAATAGACTTGTTAACCTCATGTAATGGTAATGAATTTTCACTCAAAGTTCTCTTTCCCCCTTTGTCTTAAAGAGATTATAATTGAACTAGAGAATTAACATTGATAATTGGTGAAGTATAGAGAGAAAATAAAAGAAGGACCAATTGATACCCAAAATTAATGTACATCCAGCAAAATAATAAAAATAATAATAGGAATGTATTATTATTATAAATTCTATGAAGTAGCAGTCACATAGAAAGGAGAAGAACTGAGAGAAAATAGAAGACAGTAAGCAGTGCAAATAATGCAAAACAGTCAAGGAGAATCAACATCTACAAAAGGCCAAGTTTTGTTGATAAAAAGACAATTGATGGACTTTTATCTCATATGGTTGCCTAGAAGAGGCAGACAGTTCCATTCCCATGCAGTTATTCCATCTAATATATAAAAATAAATTTAATAATTGCACCACACTAAATATCTTCTGGAGTGATTTCAAATACAATGAACAGATTAAAGTAAATTGTAGAATGCCCTTTAAGCCAATTACTTATACAGAATCAAATTTGTTATGTTGCAAAGGATAAGGCCATTTTACAAATTTACTAAAATTTGTCTGCATTAGGACATCCCATTAATTTCCAATGTGAGATTACAATGAAAAGAAACACTATAATATTTTTGCATAAGTAGATACTCTTCCATTTTCTTTGTTTCTTTCTAATGTCACAATAGTAGTTTTATAGATGAGCTGAAAGGATTCACAACTTAATAAGTCAGTTATCATTTAAGTTCCTACTATGTACCAGAAGCTAGAATTCCAAAACAATTTTTAAGAAAAACAAAAACAAAAAATCACTGACTTCAAAGAGCTCCTACTTGAATGAGAGCAGCAACATGCAAAGAATTATATATAAATAAAATATATATATGCAAGATAAATTGAAAGTAGTCTCTTGGTGGGAAACAAAAGATTAAGGAGAACCAGGAAAACTTCTTGCAGAAGATAGAGATGAAGAAGTAACAAATTCCAGGCATGGAATTCTAATAATTTTTTGACTGTAGATCAAGTTGCTTTCCAGAATGACCCAATCAATTCATGAGTTCACCTCTAGTTTTTTAGTGTGCTTATTTTCTCTTAGTCCCAAGTATTGTTGTCATTTTCCTTTGCTAGCCTAATGGATGTGACATAGAATTTTTGAAGTTGCTTAAATTTATATTTCTCTAAATATTAGTGGTTTAGAATATTGTTTCATGTAGCTTTTGATAGCTAAAATTTCACATCTGGGATGCAATCTCTTCCCACCTCTGCCTCATACAATTCTTTGTTCTTTCAAGATGCAGATCAACCATCAAGTGCTTTTGTTCTTTAGTCATTTCAGTCATGTCCTACTCTTCCTGATCTCTTTTTAGGATTGGCTTGAGAGAGATATTAGAGTGGTTTGACCTTTTTTATTTATAAACTGACTTCAAATATTTATCTATAAATTGGAGAATTTTAATAGCATATTGTGTAAATAGGTAGCAACATGCCCCCCCCCTTCTAGTCATAATGTCACTTGAGCAGTAGCATTTCTATGGGAATGGGACAACATAGTCCAGGGGAAAATCTATAGGTATTGAAATGAAGAGAAAAGGTTCTAAATTTGGTTCTGATGCTTAAAACCCATGTGATATTGAACAAGTACCTTTTCTTAGCCTTAGTTTCCTTTATAATATAGGAAAAGAATGTTTAAAATTACACAGAGAAGTTGAGTGAATTGCTACTAACGAATGCTGTCTTCTAAAAATAATGTAATTTAAAATTTTAGAAATTTTTTTCAAATTGTTCTCAAAGTACTTACTCATAGTATTTCATTTGATCCTGTAAGAATTCCTATGTTGTAGGCAGGCCACTAATTATCACTATTGCCACAAGGAGATACAGAAATGAAGACAGAGAATGATGTCACACGAGATTTCTGAGGCATCAAAATTTTAAGGGTACCAACAAAAACTCATACTCTATGGCAGCATAGCTGAGTTTTACATATGGGTAAAAAGAATAATCAGTTAAAATGGGAAGTTTCTCTTTCCAGGTTTGGTCTTGACCTTATCCTCCTTCCACTTCCCCCACCATGAAAGCAACATCTTAGAAATATTGACTTCTTTGATAGAAGCCAGTAACCTGAAGTTTCTGATTCATTTATCTCAAAAATTTACTGTGGAATTTTTCTGACCCACTATGAACTTAATCTTATCTTAGATCTGGGGTTTGCTTCCTGGTCTTTCTGTTTCATTTAATTTTTTTCCAAATAAAGTATATCAGAATTAACTCTTCCTGCCTTCCTACTCCATCACCATTTACAAAACAGCAATATCTCAAGTTCTCCCTGCCACATCTCAATTAAATTAGCTGTATTAGTTTGATCACAGACAAATTACTCATTGCAGTCTAGACTTTGCAAATTGACTATTGGAATATAAGACTAAAACCTCAGTATCTAAACTCAACTCGTGCAATTTTTAATATATTAAATATACAATACTAAATATTATACTAATTTATGTTTTTGTGTCTATGACTCCATTCCAATTTTAACTGTTAGCAACAAAGATTAATCAAATGGGAGCAAATTAGTTTGGTTTAAATCATCTTTACTAATTGAAATGTATTGTTTATTTTCAAGCTCCTATTATGCTGCTATCAACATTCATCTGAGAGTAATTACAAAATTTAATTTTAAGAGTTTGTTGGAGTTCAACTTCAGAAAGTCAAGATGGCAGATCAAGCAGTGAATCACTGTAACCCTCCTATGTTACCTCCAGGCAACCATAAAATAGTATGTCCTGAAGTGGTGAAACCAGCAAAGAAACAGAATGAATCTTTTTGCCCAGTAAGGAGTGGAAGTTGGACTCAGTTCAAGACAGAAAATGTTACCAAAGCAAATCAGCAGGAGATTTTGCAGGAGAAAAACCAGGGAAGCCTGTGGACTACAGCTCTGGGTACTCCAGGTTGCTTCAGGCAATTAGGTATCCTGCAACAGCAGATTTCTAGAAGTCTCAGCACAATCCTTGGCAGCTAAGGATCCTTTAGTGGCCAGACCAATATGCTTTATTATAATACTGGGCAAACACAGAAGCACCCAATCTGCCCTTAGCACTCACAAGACACTACCACTAGAACCCCAGCTAAACACCAAGTAAGCTGCCAGAACCCTTCAGTCTCTAGGAGACTAGCTACCTCTCACCTCCTTCCCCTTCAGTCAGCACAAGACAGGAGGATCCCTGTGGGCCTCAGGGCAGCATTAGTGCAGTACCAGGAAAATAGCCAGGACCTGCAGATCTTGTCAGAACAAGCCTAAGATAGTCTCCCTTCTACTTTTGGAGCAGAACTCAAATTTAAAAGATGGAAAAGCATGTTTGTATGTGATAGATAGATAGATAGATAGATAGATAGATAGATAGATAGATAGATAGATAGATATAGATATAGATATATAGATATATAGATGTGTGTGTCTGTGTGTGTATGAGAGAAAGAGAGACAGAGACAGAGACACAGAGAGAAAGAGACAGAGACAGACAGAGATAAAAAGAAAGAAAGAGAGACAGAGACAAAGACAAAGACAGACACAAAGAGACAGATAGAGACAGAGACAGAGAACAAAGAGAGAGACAGAAAGAGACAGAGACAGAAAGACAGACAGAGAAAAGGGAGGAAGAGCAAACAAAAACAAAAACAATAACAACAAATGAATCTAACCATATAAAGTTATTATGGTAATGAACACTCAGAAGAGTACAACAATGTCAAAACACATCTAGGTAAATACCCACAAAATAAACAGGAAATGTTCTCAAGCCCAGAGAGAACTCATGGAAGAATTTAAAAATCATATGAGAGGTAGAAGAAAGATTGGAAAAAAGAAATGAAAATTATGCCAGAGAATCAAGAAAAGGAGTTAACATCTTAGAAAACTGCTTAAAAAGTAGAATTGTACTTGAAATGTACAATTGGCCAAATGAAAAGAAAATACAAAAGATAATTGAGAAAAACAAAACCATAAAAGCCAGAATTAGGCAAGTAGAAGCTAATGACTCTTTGAGACATCAAAAATCCATCAAACAAATTTGAAAGATTGAAAAAATGGGAGAAAATCTAAAATACCCTATGGGAACAACAACCAACATGGAAAACAGATTCACGAGAGGCAATATCAAAATCATCGAACTACCTGAAAACCATAATCAAAAGAAGAACCTGAATAATATCTTTCAAGAAATTATTAAGGAAACCTGTCCTAATGTCCTGGACCAGAGTTAAAAATAGGCATTGAAAGAATTAACCAATCCTCTCAGGAAAGAGATCCTAAAAGACTATAAGGAACATAATAGCCTAATTTCATAACTATCAGGTCAAAGAAATAGTACTGTAAGAGGTTAGAAAGTAACCATTCAAATATCAGGTAGTCACAATCAGGATTACACAGAACTTGATAACCATAACGCCAAAGAACCAGAGGTCATTAAACATGATATTCCAGAAGGCAAAGAACTAGGACTGCAGCTAAAGATCACTTGCCGAGCAAAATTAAACATAATTCTTCTTTTTTAAAATCAGTGTGTTAATTTTACTTATTTTAGCTCCCTTACCCCCTCCCTCCACCCCTATATTCAGTTTCTTCTTTTTTAACTCAATAATTCTCCAAGGAAAAAAAATGATCAATCAATGAAATAGAAGGGTTTCAAGCTTCCATAAGGAGAAGACAAGAACTAAATAAAATAATTTTACTGCTAATATCAAGACCCAAGAGAAGCATAAACAGGTAAAAGGGAAAGGAAATCATAAGAGATTCAGTAGAGCAAAGCTTCTTAAACTGTGGATCATGACTTCATATGGGGTCATATAATTGAATGTGGATGTCACAAAATTATGATTTGTTATCAGTAAAAATGTATTTATATACATATTTTATATGCCTACATACCCAGGGTTGCATAAAAATTTCTTGGGTGAAAAGGGATCATGAGTGTAAAAGAAGTCATATAATAGAATTAAACATTTCCAACCCTACTTGGGAAAATGATACTTGTAGTCCTTAATAGTTGTATCACTAATTATACAACTAGAAAGAACACACATAGTAGATATGGATATAAGGTGAATTTGAGGGAATGACATAAAAATAAGTGATAAAAAAGAAGTGTATACTAAGTACAGAAGGAAGGGGGAAGGTAGAATGGTGTAAATTATTTCACATGAAAAGGCAAGAAAGAACTATTACAATGGAGGGGAAGATGGACAATGATCATCACTTAGAGCTTACTCTCATCTGTATTGGCTCAAAGAGGGAATGATATATACAATAAATTGAATATAGACATCTATTTTACTTGACAGGGAAATAAGAGGAGAAGGATAAAACTTTAGAACTCAAAACTTTATAAAATAATTTTTTAAAATTTTCTTCTCTTGTATCTGGGGAAAAATAAAATACCACTCTATAAAAAAAAATTAGGAATCAGTCTCTGTCACTAAAATTCCTAGGAGACAGATCAAGAAAACAGTTTCCATATAATTTTTACCTTTAAAAAATGATACGATTGAGTGGTGAGTCTTACAATAATATTTTGGTTTATATTGTCACTATTTCCTTAGTGCCAAATGAGAAACATTTCTATAAGTTTCTACTTTGTGGTTCCTTAAGGACAAAAGCATTTAACGCTTGGGACATACAACAACAACAACAAACAACAAACCTCTATTTCCCCATGGGCTTAGTCTCCTACTGATAGAAAACCAAGGTAAGATAGTAAAACTGAATTATGATAATTATTGGCACATTTTCAGATCATAGAATCCATAGAAAGTTAAAACTAGATTTTCTATGACATCTGACAAGTAATCATCCAGCCTCTGCTTTTACATTTCTACTGCCAAAAACTCCCCAGATTACAAGATGACCTGTTCCATTAATTCGGTCATCTTTACTGTTTAGAAAAAAATTCAAGTCTTCTGATTACAAGGCCAGAACTGACACTAAACAATACTTTGTGTTTTGCAAAATATTTTAATATTCATTTCGATATCTGTAGATATGGAGCTATCTAAGTACATAGATGATAGAAGACAAGATACATTGACAGATGTATGATAGATGTAGAGATATTATAGAGAGATAGAAAGATGACAGCATTAGATATAGAAAAACAGATGTAGGTAAATAGCTCATAGTAGATGGATTTATAGACAGATAATATACTATTTATAATGTTACAGCTGGATGGTGCAATGGATAGATTTGAATTTGCAATTATGAAGATGTGGTTCAAATCCAGCCTTGTATATTTACCAAATGTGTCATCCTAAGCAAGTCACTTTATCTCTGTCTGCATCAGTTTTTTCAACTACAAAATGGAGATAATAATAGTACTTCCAAAATTGCTCTGAGGATAAAATATTTATAAAGTACTATGTAAACTTTAAAGTGATAAATAAATGCTATTCTTTTCATGACTGTGCCCTAAGTATGTAAATGTCCAGACTTTCTAACTCCAGAAGTGGCATTCATCCTACTCTATCATGTAGTCTTTCCTCATCAGAAAAGGTTTCACTTAGTAATAAGAACTTGACTGGGGTCTTAAAGCATTTATATATTGTGACAGAAGAGGAAGAGCAACCCAGAGGTGGAAATAGTGTGAGAAAAGGTTTGGATGTAAGAAAGGGGATGTTATATCTTAGGAATAGTGAAGAGAGGGGAATGTATATTGGAGAAGAATGGGAAAATGAGGTTTGTTATGTAGAGTAAGATCATAGCTAGAAATCATATTTGAATGGAAAGAAAAGGGCTTTTTCACTTCTATCTCAAATCCAATTGTCTCTAGTACAATCAGAGCTGAGGAAAAGTAATGATGACAATTATCTTTGCTATAATCCTGTTCTACTTATTGATCTTGTTTTGAATATCTCCCTTTATCTTCATATGAGGAAGGAGTTTAAATTAAATCCTTTTCCATGTTGTTGGCATGGATCAACTCTACTGGACTAATGGAGAAAATTTGTTCTCTTCCTTAAGGATATTAGTTGATCACAAGTAATCTAGTATTGTGATGTGTACATATTGTATCTAAAAAAGAAATGTGATCATCCCACTGTCATTTGTCTTAGATTTATGCAGAGTAGTATTCAATTTGGTTCACTACATTTTAGAAAAGAGGACTAATTTAAGAAAATTTAGATCAGAGCAAGCAAGATGAAGAGTAGACTTGATTATCAAAACTACATGTCTAATACTAACGTTGTTGGTGACCTCTATTTTCACATCTCCAATAGTTTATTAGACATGTTTAATTGGATATTTCATAGATTATCTAAAACTCAACTCATTATCTCTACCTAAAAAACTCTTCCTTTCCAAACTTTCCTATTGCTATCAGGGACACCACCATCCTCCTACCTTCCCACCCAACCCAGGCTCCCAACCT
Source organism: Myrmecobius fasciatus (assembly GCA_023553655.1). Taxonomy (NCBI): domain Eukaryota; kingdom Metazoa; phylum Chordata; class Mammalia; order Dasyuromorphia; family Myrmecobiidae; genus Myrmecobius; species Myrmecobius fasciatus. The sequence continues at coordinate 73,251 of JAJPUD010008442.1, read as the reverse complement.
GTGTATCCTCCTCAACTTCTTATTTCTCACCATTCTATTCCAATCTATTGCAAAGAATTGATGAGTTCATCTTTGTCACATTTCTTAAATATCTCCTATTCTCTCCTCTGACGCTGGCCCCTCCTTGGTTCAGGAATTTATCATCTCACACCTGGCCAATTGCAGGTCACTTGCTAATCAGTCTCTCTTCACTCTAATCCATCCTCCATTCAGCAGCCAAAATGATATTTTAAAAGTGTATATGAAACAATGTGATTCCTCCCTCCCCCACATGTAAACATACACACACACACACAGACATATATATATATATATGTATATATATATATATATATGTATATATATATATATATATATATATATATAAAACTTCAATATCTCATTATCACCTCTAGGATCACACATACATTTAAAGCCTTTCATAACTTGCTCCCCTGTCTTTTTCATTTTTTTTAACACCTTCTAGCCCTTCACATACTTTTCAATACAATGACACTGAACTTCCTCCTTTTTCTGGAACAAGAAATTTCTCCTCTAAACTCTAGGTACTTTCACTGACTGTCCCCTCTATCTGGAATACTATTCCTTCTCATTTTTACCTTTTGTTGTAACCTGGCTTCCACCAATGTTCAGCTAAAATCCCACTTTCTACAGGAATCCATTTTTAGCCTCTCAGTTGCAGGACCTTCCCTCTATTGATTATTTCCATTTATTTAATAAATAGCTTGTTTTTAAATAATAACTTATACATGACTTCCCCATTGTACTACACTCTCCTCTCCTCAATGACAGTAACTAGCTTTGGCTTTTCATTGTATCCCCAGGACTTGTACAATGACTGGAGCATAGTAGGACTTTAATGAACACTTAATAACTGACTTGGCATTGTGCTATATGAGAATTCCTTTGAATAATTGTAAAAGGTTAGCTTAGAGAAGAGCTGGTTCTAATGTTGATAGCTATTTTTTAAGGTTTTGAAAAGTGGCGTAATAGGAGGACCAGAATATTTTGCTTAGCCACAGAGTCTGTGTAGGGAACTATTCCAACTAGAAGGATGGGAAAAATTCCACATTCCTTTCTTCTCCTCTTCTCCCCCCACACTCAACACTCAAAAAAATGCTTAAATTAGCCTAATAGAGATGTAAACACAACAGAAAGAGATTGCAAAGGGAGGAAACTGACTTCATCAAAAAGGAAAACAAGAATGACAGCAGCCATCACTACCACCAGCACCTCATTAACAGAGCTATCCATAAGTAGAATGGGCCATTTTCAAAAGTCATTATTTCCTCCTCATTACAGATTTTTTTAATAAGTGTAGAATTTAACATCCAAGTATTGGATACATTAGACAATCATTAAGTTGTCTCCCAACTCTGAGATTCTGTTAAATTGAAGAGCTATTTTTGACTTGCAATCCTAATAAGTGAATAAAAAGTAGACATTAAACACTTTTTATGGACTAAGTTGCATGTGCTAAGTAAGTTCTGCCGATACACACAAAAGGCAGCCAGACAAAAACATTAATTAAACACTTACCATGTGCCAGACACCATGCTAAATATCAGAGATACAAAAAAAAAAGACAAAAGAAAATGCCTGTTCTCTGGGAGCTCACAATTTAAAGGGGGGGGAATACTTGCAAACATCTATGTACATGCAAGATAAATATATTTTTATAGGAGTTGATTTCATAGGGAAGGTTCTGGAGAAATTGAAGGTGAGTCATATAGTTAAATGGTATATATAGTTAAATGGTATATAGTTAAATGGTAGCAGAGTCAGAGTGAATGGCAAATATAGTAAGATAACTGAGTAATTAGCAACTGGAACTTCATGGTAACTTGGTATAGAGATAGCCAAGCTTGAGACAAGGAATAAGGTAAGTGCTCACAAATCCAAACCCAAGGTCCTAGGGTCTCAAAGTGGAGTCTGGAACCAAGCTGGTAGCTTGACATGGAGAAAGAAAGGAAGTGGCTTGGTGGATCTAAGATTGGGCAAAATGGGGCTTCAAGTATTGGTATGCCTCTTGCCTTAAACCCTCTGCTATTATCTACACATTCTCTTCTATACTCAGACTTTCCAAGGCTGACCCCGGTTGGGATTCTCTTGCCTATTTCTTCAGGCCAGGACAAGTGGGACAGGCTGTTATGGAAAGCCTCCTATGCCAGTTTAAAATATTTGCACAATAATTCCTCTATAGAAGGTCACTATTGAGCTACAATTATTATTCCCTCCAGAGACCTTGCTAAAGGAGCCCTCATAGTTAAACCTAATTATTCTTCAGATTCTTTTGATTAATCTCTCTCTACTTGTTCCTTCTTTATTTGACATGACCTTTATTTTTTTCATCATTTATTTTTATAAATTAACATGTAATTTAAATTAGATTTAATCATGAATCATCCTATATAATGATCAACATTTTGAACCTGGGCATTACTTTCCTACTTCCAGTTATAAAAATCCTTGTATGCTAATTGCTTGACATCAAATTTGACATGAGTAATAGATAATGAAGAGGTCACTTTTCTAAGTCAATGACAGCTAAATGTCACAGCAGAATACTGGGGAGGAGAAAGGCATATTATGGTTATTTTTCATTTCCCATTAAATTCTAATAATTTGGGGGAATGTGACTAACATACTAATATCAATCAGTCATCCAGTCAATTAACAAGTATTTATTTATTAAGCACCTATTATGTGTCAGATATTATGCTAAATGCTGAGATGGAAAGAAAGGCTAAAATATTTCTCCTTTTTCAAGGATCTCACATTCTAATGGGAGAGACAATATATAAACTATTAGGTACATCAATAATACATACAGTGTCAAAGGAAGGTAACATTAAGGGGAAGGTAGTAGCAGTCAGGATGGGGGAGAGGAGGGAAGAGGATTGGAAAAAACTTCTTGCAGAAGGATTTGAGCTGAAGTATAGAGAAAGCTAGAGATGCCATGAGGTAGAAGTGAAGGGGTAGAGGTGAAGAGGGAGACAATTCTAGGTGTGAGAATGGTCAACAAAAAGGTGCAAAGTCAAAAGACCAAATATGCATGAAGAACAGCGAGAAAGGACATGTAGCCAGATACTTTGAAGACAGAAAACTAGAAAGGGAAGAAGGAACCAAGATTGTCAAAGGTTATACATGCCAAATAAAGGATTTTATGTTTGACCTTGAAGGTAATTTGGAGTGACAGGTATTTATTAAGGGTTGGGAGTTAGACATAATCAAAACTGAAAAAAAAATTCATGACCATCATTTGGACATACTCTGTGGATGTGTTGATAGAAGTGAGAATCAAATGAAATACTATATTAAAGCATTGTGTAAACTACAAGTTGCCATATAAAAGTCAATTGTTATTGTTCGTTGCTGGAGTTATTTTGACAATAATGATAATGAGTTTTAGAAAAAATCTATATACTATCAACCCATCCATCCCAATGTATATATGATTGGGCATGCCTCAGATTTTTTTTTAATTTCAATAGTATTTTGTTTTTCCAATTCCATATAATGCTACTTTTCAACATTCATTTCTGTAAGGTTTTGAGTTTTATTTTTTTCTTCCTTCTTCCTCCCTTACTTCCCCCATTCCAAGATAACAAGCAATTTTATAGACAATTTGTCATATATATAAAATAATTTTAAACATATTTCTATATTAGTCATGATGTGGAAGAAAAATTAGAGCAAAAGGGAAAAACTATGAGAAAAAACAAAAAAGATAAAAATAGAGAGTTCTGGGAAGATGATGGAGTAGGCCAATAATTTCAAGCTCTCCAAATTTCCCCCAAAAAAAAGAAAATTTTTTTTTTTCCTCAGAGTGAAGATTGGTAAAAAGTCAAGAAAACTTGAGGCAAAATAGTTATCTTCTGGTATAACCCAAGAAGCTCTAAAGAAAGACCCCAAACTGGGGATTAACCCTTTTGAAGTACAAACATCTCTAAGCTAGCTCCACAGAAACACCAGCATGGGAGCCCTGGGGCCTCAGCAGGAACTACAGAAATTTTCACCTCTTAGATTATTTGTGGAGTTGAGGTCTGAGTAGAGGAAGGATAAGTGAACTTAAAGTGATCTGGAACACCAGGCCCAGCTGTGCTGCAGAGATGCAGCCCTGGTCAAGAAAGAACCACCACACCCAAGAGTGCAGAAGCAGTGGGGTCAGGATGCTACTAACTGTGGGCATTTGCAGGAGGATGGAGCTCTTGGTTTGGGGTTCCTGGTCAAAGGTAAAAACTGAAAGGAAGTTAGCAGTACCATCCCCCCAAATCATGATTATAGAGGCTTTCATTAATACCTCTTTTTTATTAAAAAAAAGTGAACCAACTAAGGAGGAAGAACACAATGATAGAGTTACTCTGGGAAGAGGGAAAAACCAAGGTTGACATCATCAGAGGAGAATACTGAAGTTAAAAAAAAATTCTATCCCAAAGAGTAATGTGAAATGGTTTCCTACCCGGATAGAATTTATAGAAGAACTCAAAAAAGAATTTAAAAATCAAATGAGAGACATTTAGGAAAATTTTTTAAAAAATAAGTTCATCCAAGAAAAACAAGAAGATTATGAAAAATAACCAACTAGAAAAGGAGATACAGAGTCTCAAAAATAAAAATAAAATTTGAAATTTAGAATTTGGCAAGGGGAAACCAATGAAGCTATGAGAGACCAAGAAATAACAACACAGATTATAAAGAATGAAAAAATAGAACAGAATGTGAAAGATTTTACAAGAAAAACAACAGATCTGGAGAACAGATGAAGAAGAGAAAATAGGAGAATAATTGGACTGCCTGAAAATTGTGACCAGTAAATGAACCAAGCCATAACAATGCAATAAATAATTCAAGAAAATTATTCTGGAAGGATACAACATGAAGGTAAATAGAAACAGAATAAAACCACCAATTACCACCTCCATGAGAACCTTTGTTGAAAACACATAGGAATACTATCGCCAAATTTCAAAACTCTCAGGTTATTTATTTATTTATTCATTCATTCATTTAATGTTTTCCTCACATTCAAAATAAAAAAAAGTTAACATTTGTTTCTAAAATTTTTGAGTCTAGGTTTTCTTCTTTATACTCACCTACAATTAAGAAATCACTGTGAAGTTATGCTAAACATTTCCATAAAAATCAAACTGTGGGAAAAAAAAACATAGATTTCCTACCCTAATGAAAATAAAAATCCTCAAGAAAAAATAAATTGAGAGAGAGAAAGAGAAAGAGAGAGAGAGAGAGAGAGAGAGAGAAAGAGAGAGAGAGAGAGAGAGAGAGAGAGAGAGAGAGAGAGAATGATGAATGTACTACTAAGAATAGCAAAGTCATTCACAGCTGTTCATCCAGGAACATTGCTATTTGTAAATAATACATTTCACTTTGCTTGAGGATTTTCTAGGTGTTTTTTTATCCTTTCCTGAGAGCATCCTGTTCATCATTACCCAAAGAACAATAATATTCCATCATAAACATGAATCACATTTTATTGAACCCTTCTCTCATTTTCCAATTTTTTTGCCCTGAGAAGAGAGCTGCTGTGAATATTTTTGGTATAAATAGATGGTATTACTTTTTTGGATTTTATTTTATTTTATTTTTTATTAATACTTTTTATTTGCAAAACATATGTATGGGTAATTCCTCAACATTAACCCTTACAAAGCTTTCTGTTACAAATTTTCCCCCCTACTCCCCACCCCTCCCCTAGATGGCAGGATATCCACTACATGTTAATTATGTTAGAATACTTAAGAAATCAAATATATGTATACTTATTTCGACACATCATTTTTGTGCAGGAGAAATCGTATCTATAAGAAAGAATAATCCGATAAAGGAAACACAATGCAAGCAATCAATAGAGAACATGAAAATGTTATGTTATGGTCCACATTTCACATCACTCTCTCTGGGTGTATATGGCTTTCTTCACTGAACAATTGGAACTGGTTTGAAACATTTCATTGTTGAAGAGAGTCATGTCCATCAGAACTGATCGTCATATAGTATTGTTGTTGCCGTGCATAATGATCTCCTGATTCTGCTCATTTCACTCAGCATCAGTTCATGCAAGTCTCTCCAGGCCTCTCTGAAATCATCCTGCTGGTCGTTTCTTATAGAACAATAATATTCCATAACATTCATATACCACAGTTTACTCAGCCATTTTCCAATTAATGGGCATCCATTCAGTTTCCAGTTTCTAACCACTACAAAAAGGGCTGCCACAAACATTCCTGCACATGTGGGGCCCTTTCCTTCCTTTAAGATCTCTTTGGGATATAAGCCCAATAGAAACACTGCTGGGTCAAAGGGTATGCTCAGTTTGATAACTCTTTGAGCATAGCTCCAAATTGCTCTCCAGAATGGTTGGATCCATTCACAGTTCCACCAACAATGCAGATGATATTACTTTTTTAAAAAATCTCTTTTGATATTCATGCTAAGTAGTGGTGTTGTTAGGTCAAAAGATAAGAATGAATTTACAGCCCTTTGGGCACAGATCATACTTTTTGATCATTTATCAATTAGGGCATGGTTCTTATTTTTTATAAATTTGACTCCGTTTTTCCACATTTGAGAAATGAGGCCTTATCAGAGAATCTTGCTTTAAAATTCTTTTTACAATTACTTTTGCTAAATGTATTTCCCTCCATTTATTCTCTCTGTTCACCCTGATCCTCCTCAAAAGTATTTTGGTACTGACCACTCCCTCCTCCAATATGCCCTCACTTTTATCATGCTCCTCCTCTGTTCCCATACCCCATTCCCCTCCTATTTCCCTGCAGAGTATGATGGATTTCTATATTCCTATTGAATGTGTATGCATGGTATTTCCTCTTTGAGCTCATTCTGATGAGAATAGGTGCACTTTTTCAACCTCTCCTCTTCCTTAGCTCCTCCACTGTAAAAGCTTTTTCTTGCCTCTTTTTTATGACAGATAATTTATACCATTTCATTTCTCCTTTTCCCCTTCTCTTAATACATTCCTCTCTCACCCCTTAATTTCAACATTTTAAAAAAAGTTATTACTCCTTCATATTCAACTCACACCTGAGCCTTCTGTCTATGTATACTCCTTCTAACTGCCATAATAATGAGAAAGTTCTAATGAATTACAAATATCTTTCCTCCAAAGTAGGAATGTAAATTGGTAAACCTTATTAAGTTCCTTATGGTATCATTTTCCTGAATACCTCCTTATGCTTCTCCAGATTCCGATATTTGAATATCAGATTTTCCATTTAGCTCTGGTTTTTTTCAACACAAATGTTTGAAAATCTTCTATTTCATTGAATTATGAAGGATTATACTGAAGGATTATACTCAATTTTGCTGGGTAGGTGATTCTTGGTTGAAATCTTAGCTCCATTACAATCCAGAATATCATATTCCAAGATATCCAGTTCTTTAAGATACCTGAAAAATCTTGTGTTTTCCTGACTGTGTCTCCACTCTTGTTTTCAGTATTTTCTTCTTGACCTGGGAGTTAAGGAATTTCCCGGGAGTTTTCAATTTAAAATTTATTTCAGTAGGCGATCGTTGGAGTTTTTCAATTTCTATTTTATCCTCTGTTTCTACAATGTTAGAACAGTTTTCCTTGATAAATTATTGAAAGACAATTTTAGTTAAACCAAAAAAAAATTTAAATTATCTCTCCTGGATATATTTTCTAGGAGAGTTGTTTTTACAATGACATATTTTACAATTTTTTTTCTTTTTTTTTGCTTTATTGTATCTTGATTTTTCATAAAGTCATTAGCTTCCATTTGCTCAATTCCATTTTTAAGGAATTATTTTCCTCAATGATCTTTTTGTATCTCCTTTCCCAATTGACTAACTTTACTTTCTAAAGCATTCTCTTCATTAACCTTTTGCATTTCCTTTTGCACCACTCTCAATTCTTTTCCTAATTTTTTTCTCTATGTCTCTTATTTGATTATCAGAATCCCTTTTGAGTTTTCCATGGCTTGAACCCAATTTTTATTTTTTTGGAGGTTTTGGATGTAGGAACTTTGATTTGTTATCATCTTCTGAATGTGTGTTTTGTTCTTCTAGTCACCATAATAAGTTTCAGTGATCAATTTTTTTTTTCTTTTCTGCTAATTTGCCTAGTTTATTACTGGGTTTTAAACTCTTTGTTAAAATAGGGCTCTGTTTCCATGGTGGTGGGTGCATTGTCTCAAGCTTCAGGGGGTTTATGCAGCTGTTTTCAGAGCTCCTTCTAAGAGCATGACCACAAGCACTCGTTTATGCCCTGGAGCTATTAGAAAGGTTCTTTAGCCCCTGTAGCCATAAGATCTGGTGTGCTAAATCAGCTAAATCAAGAGTTCTGATTTCCTGATTCCTGAGACCTGGGATTGGGGCCAGGGCACGGCCTGCAATGGGATTGCCCACCAGACTCCCCGTACACTGACCACCTGAGTCTTCCTTGGTGTTCTCAGTTCCACAGGTCCAGAAGCCTCTGGTGCTGCTGCTGATACTACCTTGCTGAAACTGGGGTCCAGCCAGGGTCAGGTCATTCTTGCTTCCACAGACCTTTACTGCTGACTTCCCAGTTTCCTTTGGTGTCTCTGGACTGAGAGTTCTGAAAGTTACCAGCCTTGCTGCTCATTCAGAGATTGAACTGAAACTAAACCAGGGCCAGGGAAACCCCCAAATCAAAGAGAACATTTTGTAAGAAACAAGAAAAAGACTATTCACATATGTTGGAACTACAATTATAATTGTACGGGACTTATCAACAATCACAATAAAAAATCACAGATGCTGGAACCATTATCTACTTACAATCAAAAGAACTAGGCCTGTGGCCAAAAATATCATACCCAGCAAAATTATTTGTAATATTGATTGAGAAAAAATGGACATTTCAGATTTTTAAAACTTTTTATCAACCAAGCCCAAACTTAATAGAAAATTTAGTATATTAAAAACCAATATCAAAGATCAATTTCAAGGAATTCAACATGGACAATTTGTTTGTTTTTTATTTTTATGGGAAATGTATACCATGATTGATATCAACATAGGATAACTCAAAAGAAAGATTGCAGTAGAGTTAAAATAAAAAGAGCAATTATGTTATACAAATGATGTGCAGAGGAAGAAGAGTCACAGAAGCATTAGAGGGGGGAGGAGGGCTTATAGTTCTGAAAACCTGTTCACATCAGAAATGGGTTCAATAGGTAACATTACATATATACATACCAAGAAAGCTATAGCACCCTCCAAAATCTATAAAGAAATAAGGGGAGGGGGATAAGCAGATGGGAAAGCAAAGGGTAAAGGAAGAAGAAGACAAGGGAAGGATCCTTGGGTGGACAGAGGTTAAAAAATAAGGCAAATTAAAGAGTAAAATTAAAGCAAAGAGACAGCAGGGATAGGAACAATATGCATGTGTGTGGAGGCAATGTTGGTGTACCTATGGATGTATAACTATATCTTTTCTTAACTTTAACTTTCTTGGTGGGGTGATAAAAGGGGAGAAAAGAATAAAGCAAAAAGGGTGCACAGCATAGAACAAAAAAAAACAGTTTATAAGGAAGTAAAGAAAAGATGCACATTCATGAACATAATTTCTTCTGCTAATATATATATATATGCTTGAATTGGTAATTTGTTGTTATATATTTTGAATCCTCTCTAATGTTCTGCTGGACACATAACAGTGTTTTCTTTTGTATTCTTTTTCTGTTTTTCTTTTTTCTTAAAAATAATTTTTTTAAAGAAAAGGTAAAAATAGTATGCTTTTATCCACATTCAGTCTCCATACTTTTAGTTCTGGATGTGGATGGCATTTTCTATCCCTAGTTTATTGGTCACACATACAACTCTTCCCACATCTTAATTACTTAGATTAATTAATTAGATGTGATATTAATTTTTAATTGAGCAAAATTCCCCAGCCCAACTGAAGCTGGAGTCATCATCAACATGTAATTGCTTATAGTTATGCCAAAGATTTATATGCACATCTAACTAAAAAAAATGTTACCAAGAAAATATGGCAATGACAATAATAATGATTTAATAATAGCTTATATGTGTACATATGCTTAGTGATTCACAAAGTACTATCATGTCTATTCCCTTATTTAATTCTTACAACAATTATATGAAATTTTTCATTCTATTTTATAGATAAATAAGCTGAGTTTCAGAACTCAAAAGTTTAAGGGAGGTGCTCAAGGAAGCACAACTCATAAATGCAGAGCCAGTCTTCCAAGTAAATTCAGTATATATTTCGTGAACCACACTGACAATCTGTAGAAAATTTCACATCATCAAAGTGGCCTGCTAAGCTAGGGGAAAGGAAGGAGAAGGAACAAAATTGTGAAAGTTTGGCGAATTTAGACAAAATTTGACTTTATACAAGGAAAGAGTACTTTAGCAAAGGAGAAACTCAGTGGACCTGACTAGGAGAACAAAGGGAGAGAATGATTCAAGGAGTCACTGTGGGAAAAATATGGAAAAGCTATTGAATTTCAATTTCTTGTGGCTTTGAATGCCTAAGTAGATTTTTTTTTTCTTTTCTTATAATTATTGACTTTATCCATTCCAAGGTGATACCAAAGCTGTTTCTGCAATATGAGCAACATTATGGTTCTGTGGCAACCTGGAACAAGTGATTAAAAACAAGGGCAATTCAGGTTAAGTAAACATTTTAAAAACACCCTTTCTGGGTTAAGAACTGAGTTCAATATTGCATAAACAAAGGGGATATATTATATTTTCATTTCTTTCAAATGATCTTAAAAGGTACTTTTTCTCACCTTAGAGATCCAATTATTTTATGATTCAAAGGCTTTCCTTATCTTTGATCTCTTCTCCTTGGCATTTTTCCCTTCCATGCATGCAGGATAGGAGTTTGGGGTAGAAGTTTGATACCAAATTATCTGGGGGAAAAACAATGATATTTTTCTGAAGCGTAGAAGCCATTAGAAGAATTAAAAATAATTTATGATGAAGACATTTATACCAAAATGAATCAGGCAGTGTGATATTGTGATTTCATTGATTTGGGTTTTCCTTTCAAGGTTTCAGATATCCATTCACCCACAGCTTCTCCATCCTTCATTGTCATCCATCTCTTCATGTAAATTCACTCACAGCAGGTCCATCCAATTTCCTTGGAGTATTACTTGTTTGAATAGTTATTATGAGGATAGGAGTGATGTACAAATGCTGCTCATCTGTTGTCAAATAATAACTTAAAACTCACCCTATGACATCTCTCTGAGTTAGTGAGTATGACTATCATTATTCCCATTTGAATTAAAAGGAGAAGAGGTTCAACAAAATTACATTATTTTCCATGAGTTACATAACTGGTAGGTTTCTGTCCTAGTATTAAAACCCAAGCCTCTCAAACTCTGAACCAAAAACTTCCTTGACTAATTGAATATATGTGGCACTGGGCAGCTAGGTGGTATAATGGATAGAGCACCAGCCCTGAAGTTAGGAGGACCTGAGTTCAAATCTGGCCTCAGATACTTAACCCTTCCTTCCTAGCTGTGCCACCCTGGGCAAGTCACGTAACCCCAATTGCTTCAGGAAAAAAATATATGTGGCACTAGAATGGGCAAGATCAGAGAGGATGTCCCACAAGAAGCTAAGGACTGTGGACTCAGACACATGATATTTCAAAATAAATCCTGACCACCCTGAGTGGTAGCAGAGAAGAATTAGTAAATTAAAAAGTCAAAACAGCTGAGTTTGTTGTGGGCAACAACTTGTGGGCAAACCAGGCAACATTTTCTCATAGCTTTTCAAGGAGAAATTAGCAACAGATTTCAGTGGAATTTTCACCTGTGAAACATGTGTTTATAGATCATAGGATCCAGATAAACATATGGCTCGTTAGCCTAAGCATGTTTTGCTAGACAACACAGTAGAATAAGGTGGATGCAATTTGCTCCATTGCTAATCCAATAGCTAAAATATAGGCTATTTATGGCTATTGGTTTATTTTGCCCTTTAACTAGGTTAGTGCCTGACATAAATAGAAAGTAAAAACTCAATTTTTTTTTCTATTCAGTTTTAAGTAAAACTTTATACCAGTTAATATTAATTTGCTTCCAATGGGCCATTAGATGATGAGAATGATTAAGTTTTTAGTTTTCCTGTAGGCTATTCTGAAGGTATAACTCAACTGCTAATTAGATAGAAGGGACTGCTTCCAGTGAACTAGTATGGAAGAACTGTTTCAAGGGTGCACACACAAGCACTCAGATGGAATCCCTTACTGATGCAAATTTGTCTTTGGATGTATTCAACCCACATGCAAAATGAAAAGCCTTAAAATTATAGTTGAAACAAGTGGGCAAAAAGGGGAGGTAAAAATTTCTGTAGTGAATACTAAAATACGTGCTGAATTGAACATTGCCAGAGGCAGTGTAACATAGTGGATGAAACACTGATTCCATCATCAGAAGCCCTGGGTTCAAACTCTGCCTCTCAACATTTATCATATTTCCTTGACCCTCATTTTCCTTATTGATAAAATGAGCAAATGGGTTTAATGGCCTTTGAGGTTTCTTCTGGTTCTATTTCTATCATTCTACCAGAGTTGAAATGCCTAAGAGAAAACTCTCTTTATAATCCTTCCCCATATTTCAAGATTCATTCCTTTATTCTAGCACTGCTATCATCATATTCTCAGAGCCCCTACTCACTCCAAGAAAATGTTTTGATAAAGTAATTTAACAAATAAATATTAACTTTGTGCATTAATCATTAAGCTATTTATGACTTCATGGTTACTCCTAATAGTAATTACATTTTATAAAAGGATGACAGGGACAAAATAATGCTTAATGCAATAAAATCACTAAAAGTGGGGTTTTGGTGCTAGAGTATGTTCCTAGGGAAGGTATTGGGGGCATTAAATCATTTTGTTGCTTATGTATCAGGCTAGGTTTATTTTGTCTTATTTGCTTGCTTGTGTGTTTGTTGTTATGTCAGTAAATCAAGGCTGGCTAGGTGTGCAACTAACTGGAACAGTGGTTAGAAAACTGGGTCTGGAGTCAGGAAGACCAGAGTTCAAATTTGACCTAAGACACTTAATAGCTGTCTGACGCTATTTGCTTCTGACCCTACTGAGCTAGCAAGCCACTCCAGTATCTTTACCAAGGAAATCCCAAATAGGGTCATAAAGAGTTGAACATAACTGAAATGACCAAAAAACAACAAAATCAAGGCTGTTTAGGACAAAGATGATTTGTGTATTTTTAGTATCATCATCACTCTACCATAATAGAGAAAATAACCTATTTAAAGCTATAACCAAGACAGAGCAACTAGACCTTTGTCTTCAGGTGTCAAATTTTAGGGGTCAGAGACAATATTAATATGCTTCAAAAAATACAGAAATTAGTGAGCTTTGTATGTAATGAGTAAGAATAATTAAATTAGGAAACTAGCAAATGATACTTGCTCTCTTATCAGCGATATACCAAGCAAATTGTTCCCCGCTAATTCTATGTGGAAGTGTCTAGTGATTTCTGTTCATTTTGAGACAATTTTGGGGATACTATAGTTGTTAATTACTACTATAGCTCCACTGTTTCTCTAATAGCCATTTATGAACTATCAGTTATATTCTTACTGTTACAGAAATCTAGAGGCTATGGGGAACTTATTAAATTAAAAAAATTAATCAATAGATTGTTACATATACATGAATAAATGTAGAAGAAAGGAAAGAGAGAGGGGGTGGGAGAAATGGACGCAAGGAAGGAAAGAGGAAGGGAGAGGGAAAGAGAGAGAAGGGGAGAAAGAGAGAGATGGAGGGAGAGAGGGAAGCTTAGTTCTTCTGATCAAAGTCTTAACAGTCTAAGGCATTCATATCTGACATATAAGCACTTCTGCAATGTGACAACAAAACTGCTTGATCTATACTGAGATGAACAGGCTTCAAACTGTACTAGTGACAACATTTGACTTGGAACTAGGAATCTGGAACGTGTAACCTGGAATTTAAAATGTGGTTTCAATCTTGCATTGGACTTTATTATTATATAACTCTGGGCAAGTCAGTTCATCTTACTCAGTTTCTTCGTTGAGAAAAATGAAGAAAATTTCTTCATTGAAAAAATAATGGTGTCTAAGTTCCCTTTCATCTCTAGATTTATGATATATGGTTTATGATGTCAGCTCTCTACTTTCTAGCTACGTGACATTGATAATCTAGAGTGTCCAAGGAAAAGTAAGCAGATGCAATGGAGCCCTGGACAGTGAGGGTCCAGTCTTTGGTACATATTCCTTATTTCCTTCCAATCGACATGGAGGCTTGATCAGCCTCATTCCAGAAATGTAGGCTGTTAGGCCCTTTCCTTCTCTGCTTCTGAACATGTATGGTTATTCTCTGATTGCATTTAAGAAGGATTCACAAGATAGCCTGCCCATAATTTCCCACCCACTTGCACTCCTAGATTTCATCATAATTTCAAGAAAACTTATTCTGCAAAGTCACATTAACCCTGAAACTCACACCTCATAAATGTCACTCACTTTTGGTTCCTCTCCTCTTCATTATGGTTGGAGACAGTAGTGTATGGACTTTGTAGAGCTTTTCTCAGAGACTCTATTCAGAGAGTACCCAGTTCAGTCACATCATTATTTCCTAACGGTATTTCTCTGGTCTTTTTCATGCACTCCTTCCTTTGCCATGCATTTCTTTCATTTCCCTGCTCTTCTACTCACCTCCTTTTCCTTTTCATCTTCTTTTTATATGTTGCCTTTATTAGATTGTGAGCTCCTTAACAGTAGGCATTGTCTTTTGTCATTATTTATTCATTAATTTTTGAATTCTTTTTTTCATTTTTCTGTGCCTTGTTCAGGACTTAGCAGAAGGCCTGTCACATAATTAGTGCTTACCTTATATTTATTGACTTATTGATGCCTGTTCACTCAGTAGGGGGTGACAAAAGGCTGTTTTATTGACATGCTGAGCCAGAATTGAGCATATATCCAAAAAATCAGAATGCATAAATTATCCCTCACCTCTTAGGGAATAAGGCAAAAACTGCCTTGAGCTTACAGGTGCGGGGAGTCCCTTCCCAACTGGAAGATCCATATTCATGTACTCCAAGTAATTCTTTATCTTTCGTCTTTGTTGTGTTCTTCTTTCTGAATCTAAGGTAACTCAGTACTGTGAACAGAATTAATCAGATACAACTCTGTGAGCTTCAAAAGGTCTTAAGAATCCTCAGATGCCCAGCAATAATGAAGGTCATAGATTCAGCAGTCAAACCCAGTAAGGAGTTACAAAGCAGGGAAGCAAATGACTAGACCCATCCTATAAAAGAGCCAATTCAATTGGTCGTGACATCTTTCTCCTAGACAATTGCTGGAAATGAACTTGGTAAAGAATATTTTGCAGCAAATACTTTAAAGTTTTATTCATTCTTACCAATGCTTACCAGGGATTTAGTTTAGAGAGAAATATGCAACTCTAGTATGGGTGGTGATTTGCATTTGGTTCTTGTTATACCTTCTCAGCAAATATTCTTATGTAAAAGCTAATTAATGTTAATTTGTTTTTTTTTCATTTTGGGTAGAAATTATTTGGAACGTTGATATTAGAGTGTGAACACTGCTTATAAATAATGATAGTAGAACCCTGAAGAAGCCTGAAAGCGGAGCTAGTAGCCACCTCTGAGATTCAAGCCAACCAGCATTAATTACTAGTGTTTGAGAAAGTGAACTCCAGGGCCTATAATATTCAAGGCAGTAGAAGATCTCAAGATTATGTCACATGAGGATCTACTGGAGGACTTATAAATTGTAGAAAAGGAAACTTAGGAGGAACCCTTACTGTGTTTTTCAGTCTTAAACTCTTCTTACTTTCACATACTGGACAATCCTGCAACATGTTTTTGTTGGGCTTAACACTTTAAAAAGAGCATTGTTAATGTGAAGAGGATTAAAAAAAAGCATGATAAGGAGATGTGAAATCATATCATATAAGGATTTTTGAAATAAATTGAAATTGAATAAATTGAAAGAAATGGAAATTCTTGGTTTGAAAACATAACACATGACAATTAAGGTATTTGAAAGAAGGACAGATTAGGCTCTCTCATCTAAGATAATGAGATAGATTTTGACATTTTATAAGAACAATTCCCAACAATTAGAGGTATGCTAAAGTTTAATCATCCATCTTAGAAAGTCGTTAGATTCTCTTTTATTAGAGGTCTTTAAGCAAAGAATAAATTATTCCTTATTGAGGATGTTATAAACCTGCTTCTTTTTAATATATGTAGTAGCTTAAATGACCTCTTAGGTTCTTTCCAATGTTAAAATTCAATGATATTGACCATCTAACCTGATTGAATCCTCAAAGCTGAAAGCTTTGGTGTCTAGATACTATTCATAATTATGTAGTGGATGGGAGTGGTGAAGAATATTATTTAATTATAAATGCACTTTGCTTGAGATCACAAAATATAGAGTTGAAGACAATCTTAAAATTCATATTTTCTAACCCTTAATGTTTAGAGAGGAGGAAGCTAAAACCATTTCTTGGAACAGTAGTGGACTTGATGACACCTATTTATACTAAAAGCAAATGTTAAGCAATATAAAACTGACGAAGATTTTTTTTTTTTTTTTTTTGCTTTTTGCTGAGGCAATTGGGGTTAAGTGACTTGCCCAGGGTCACACAGCTAGGGAATATTAAGTGTCTGAGATCAGATTTGAACTCAGGTCCTTCTGACTTCAGGGCTGGTGCTCTAACCACTGCTCCACCTAGCTGCCCCAAAACTGACAAAGATTTTGATCAAAGCTTCAATATAATTCTTTTAGGATAAAATAAAGTATATAAAAGGAAAGTGTGAATCATTGAGATGATTCATCAAGGAACTTTTAAAAAATTGAAAATAGGTATTTTAATGCCAATACAAGTAGAATAATGTAGTTAATATTTAGAAATATACATGGACTTTTAAAAATAGTAAATGCAGTTGTTTCATCTCCCTGGTATGACTGGATAATATTACTGTTCAATGCAAAATATGTACAATTTGGGCCCACTTTTATATTTGTCATTGACTAAAAACTATCAAAGAAGGTCAGAACAGAATATTCTTTTTTCACGTTGATTTTAGGTAAAAAATTTCTCCCTTGTTTGAACTGATCCTAAACACAGCCTTACTAATGAGTCACTGTCTTTGAAGATACTTTTGATGGCAGTGACTTTAAATGTAAAATGCAAGTTTTAATGTCCCTCTAACTAGGAAGTACCTATTTTTTCTGTTTGCCAAAAAAGAAGCATGCACACTTGACAGATGAATTTCTTCCAAAATTTTTATAACATACAGCAACAAAAATAGTAATTTTGTCAGAACTCTATCCCAGTTACTTCTTTAGGAAGTAGTGTCTGAGTGCCTGGTTGTTTAGCCCTGACAGTCCTTATTTATCTTACTTGTCCACTCCCTTCTACCTACATATAGGTATTCACTGATGCAGTCATACACATACATACATACACACACACACACACACACACACACACGTGCATGGCTATGTGTATATATGCTGAACCGATGAATATACATGGACACACACATGTGTGTGATATGTATCTGTGTATACATGTGTACATACACAGTAATTGCTTTATTTGGTAGAGAAATTTTGGGTTTTGAGGTTACTTATTTCTCTCCACTAAAAGTCATATTTTCCACCTATACTAAACACACTTCTTTGTATCCACTCTTTCTCATAGAATGTGTTTTCTAGAAGTTTATTTTACTCTTTAAACTTATGATACAATCATGGCCTATTTAATCACATCTTGTGCATGGCTCTAAAGTGTTATCAGAGTTATATTAATTATCTTTCATTTATTATGAGAGATATCAAATAATTTTCATCTGGTGGTTGGCAATTTATATTTCTTTTCTTAAGGACTGTCTATTCTTATTATTTGAGCACATGTCTATTGGGGACTGGATACTATTCCAATATATGTATGTCAATTCCTAATAAATTTTAAATGATTAATCTTATTGGGAATATTTATAAAAGAATTTCCCCAAAAATTCTTTCTTTTTTATTGCCTTTTTGCTATGCAAAGATTCTATTTTTACAAAATCAAATATTTTAACTTCTGACATTGTTTTTGTTAAATAATAAAAGAAATGTCTTGAAACTTGAACTTGAAAAATCAGTTCAACAATTATTTTTGTAATATATAAAAGTCTTATTTCAACATTCCCAAACATAACTACATATTTGAAAACAAGCATAAAACCTGATTAAAAAAAAAGAAAGAAAGTCTAACTGTTCTTTCTTTTTTATTATGTTTAGTGGAGTTTTAAGGCTAAAATTAAAGTATATATCAAGTGAGGAAAATATATTAATATAGTATTCATTTAGAGAGAAGATTATGACTATGGCTAAGACCAATCAATTTTTCCACCATACAGTAGAAACAAATAGAAAACATATACTTGACTTCACCTCTCTTACCCAAAATCAGAGAAGCTTGAAAGAGAAGTTTGTTATCCTATTTTGGCAAATGATGGTTGGTAAAAGCTTCATCATTGACATCCAGTTATATTCAGTGTTTTCCTTCAAAGTAAAAGATAAAGAATACCATAGCACTTGCTACATTCATCAAATCAAAGATAATAATGATGACTGATGTGGAAAGTTTGAGAAAAATATCTCTTGGGATTTTTTATTTTTGCTTCTATGAAATTTCAAATGCTTATAATATCACATCTGTCCAATTCATGAATTATTTATTCAGTTACTAGAAATGTATATATATATGTACACATATATATGTATGTGAGATATATATATATACTATATATATATATTATGATCATTTTGGTAACTAATAGCTAATAATGTGTTGTTTATTGTTCTTTCAGTCATATCTGACTCTGTCTCGGGGTTTTCTTGACAAACATGCTGGAGTGGTTTCTCATTTTATGTTCTAGCTCATTTCACAGATTAGAAAACTGAGGCAAAAAAAAGTATTGTCCAGGGTTACACAGTGAGGAAGTATCTGAGGTCATATTTGAATCTAGGTCTTTCTGAATTCAGGAAGTGCTCTATCAATTGCATCACCTAGCTGCCCTAAATCAGTAATCCTTTTCAGTCATATTTTCTAAATCAGTTATTATTTTCAGCGTAAGCATTAGGAAGTTTTGTTAAATTGAGTATAAATATTATTTCATTTTGCTAAAGTTATTATAGTGTGAACTTTAGAGAAATATGCTAATGTTTGAAAAAGGCCTTCAGGTTTCTAAATGTAGCTTGCTATAAGTTTTCAAAGGCTATGTGCTTGACATTTGTTAGATAATGACATCAAAAGAAATATACAGAATATTCTTTAGGGCTTTAAATTTACATTTCAGTGCAGCTTTAAGCAGGGGTGAATCTGGTGATATATTTAAACAAATAACTGGATTGTTTGTAAGAATTTAATTACATTTTTAGGATAGAGATCTGTATTTTATGAAATTAATGTCTAGGAACATATATCTCTAGAATATGACTGCATTTTTTAAATGTTGGATGGAAAATTTGGGTATATTTACATAGTACTAATTTTCAAGGATACAAACCACCATAAACCGAATTTCATCTAATCACTTAATCTAATTTGGTGTCTAGGTGGAGTAGTATATAAATTCCTAATATATTTAGCAATATTTGAGTTAAAATATAACCTAGTCAGTTAATTATTAGCTATATGAAATTGGGCATATCACTTAATTGCTGTCTCTCACTAAAAATAATTTACTACAAGATATTTAACACACATATTACCATCAATTAAGGAATGCATTTTAAAATAGCACACAGAACTTTTCTCCCATTGACAGAATTTGTTTATATTTCCCTCTGGTTCCCATTTCCCCTGGTCTTCCCAGCTATCAAGATGCCCTTTAGTAAAGGGGAGAGACTGAAGAAAAAAAAAGTAGCTAGTTCTGCCTTACCCAAGTCAGATAAATTTATGTCTCTATAAGGCTCTGATCTCCTAGTGTCACAGATGAGGTCCTGGGACACTAGGTGGAGTTTGCAGAGAAATCTTGAAGAATTGATAAAGTTACTCCTTCAGGCAAGGAGGAAAAAGTATTAATGGGGATCAGCTCAGCATTATATTCCCACCCCTATGGAAGTCTTGTACAATCCCACATTACTGCATCCAGTCTGAAAGCCAAATAAGATCAAACCCCCGAGGTTAAATTTCCCCTATGAATCTGTCTATGGATCATTCTATAATCCTTTTTGGATTAGCCTACCATAGTGTTCTGCTCTTGGTGTCTTTCTTACCATACCCCTCCTCTATGCTTCATGACTAAATCTTTTAGGGCTCTAAACTCCTGTAGAGATTTAGGTACAAGTTAATACCATACTCCCTCTTCATCGAGTATTTTCTTTCTTCGGATTAATTATGAGCTCCATTGAGGAAATTGTCTTTTCCATTATTATTATATGCTCTCCTAAATCTATTTCATATTTACCACTCCTGGTGCCTAATTTACCTCTTCATTTTGTTTCCTCCTAAATAGATGTCCCTTTTGACAAGAAGAATGGCCATTGTGAACTTGTCACATAATCATTTTGAACTAGAAATTGCTACCCTGACCTCATTATCACCATTTAAAAGAAATTCTTTCATTCATTGCCCTACTATGAAATGCTAAAACCATAAATGAAGAAGCTGTTAATTACGTTTTTCTTAGTTCTCTTTGCTTCTGGTTCTAAATTCTTTTCAAATTAGACCAATTCAATTGGTGTTACAATTACAATAAACTTTGCCCCTTTAACTTGGATATGGGTTCAAGCCTTTTGAGACAACTCACATAATGGGTCTGTGACCACCAGCTTTTTGGGGTGCCTTCCCAAGCTCAACCTCAACTCAAGGAAAAGAAAAATCTAAATCCTTAGTAGTAAGAAAAGAGGACACTTAAGAGCTAAAGACATAGGGCAATGATGTGAGAAGCTCCAAAATGTATATGGTACATGTGAGGGCCTGCTTTTGGACTGAATTATCTGACCTTGAATTTAAATCTGTAACATAATACCAATTCCAATGTGAATTGAAATTTTACGGGACTCTATTAGAGGATATTTCAGGCAAAGAGATATGTGGGATAAAAAACACAACGCTTGACTCAAAATCATTGCTCAGAGTTCTCTCAAAGTGAAGATTAGAAATGTATTAGAATTTCGAGAGATTCTGGATGGTCCTTCTTCCAGGCAAGGCAGGGGGGATTCTATCAGTCTCTAGAACAAAATATTTCCTGCTTTCCTGCTTGCTTATCACAATACTAGCTTACCTGGGCTTTGCTCAAACCCAGCTTTATCACAATACACATTTAGCCAGCCTGACATTGTTATTTGCCAGACTTCTTGAAAGATGGTCTAAAGAACTTCTGCCTTTGATATACTAAAAAGCCATGCATAATCCTCTCCTGCAGTGTTTTAGTTAGGGATTCCCTTTGGAAAACCACATCACTCTCTCACAACTATCACAACTGAGAATTCCTCAGTTTCCCATCCGTTCAGAGATGAAAATGGGGATATAAGAAAGATACATAATCACACAAGTTTTTTTTTTTGTTTTGTTTTTTTCCTTAAGGTACAAGATGTGGATTTTTATCTTCCAGAAATCTTAACTTCTGTATAGGTCATAGAATAAGAAAAGAAATTTATTGTGTTAAGTCTGTCTCCAAGAAATTAAACCACAGAATTTCCTGGAAGAGGAAAAAAATAAGGAAGAGAAGAAATTTAATTGATTTTCTTAAAAATGGGTACCCAAAATGAATGCTATTTGAACTAAAATATTAGATAAGAGAAGAAAAAAGTTAGGGAGGCATCTGCAACTGCACTCTAATGTATGGGAAAGGAAATAGCTTTTTTTAAATAAGAAAGATTTCTTATAAATTTCTTATTAATAAAATTTCTTATAAATAAAAAATAAAAGGGATTTGATTTGGGCAAAATAATGGCAGGTTAGGGGTGGTAAAACCTGTGAGAATAGTATTAAAATAATGGAAATCAGATAGTGTATATAATATTATCTGGAAACTTTAAAACACTATATAACTGTAAGCTTTCATTATCAACATTAATATTAATGATTATGGATGTATTATAATATTACTTTTCCATAAAAAATGATGAAATGGATCATTTCTGAAAAAAATGGGAAAACCTTTGTTAGGAATTAGCTGTGTGAAGATGCTGTCTTGGGAATATAGCCTTAAATTATTCTTTAATTGTGACTTTATAATAACAAATGGAGCTATAGCTAAAAGGCTGCAGGTGTTTCATAGTGTTAGATGAACATTCCCCTCCTGCTTTTCTACCACCTCTTAATTAGCATTTAAGTACTTCTTTTAAAGACAAAGATAGCTTTCTTAAGAGTTTATTACTTATATTTTTTTTCTGGGTTAGATTTCTGCGATTGGAATGTAAGCCTAGACTCCCCCAAACAATGGGAAAAAAAGACCAGGCTGCGAGGGGATGGTGTTGGGCTTCTGTCTTCAGCGTATTTAATTTGGTATTTTGCAATTTGTACTTTGCATTTTTTTGCTGACAAACACCTTATCAGATGGAAGATGCCCCTTCTCCCTTTCTTATGAGATCTTAATAAACCACTTTTTGCTTTTTCTTACTCTGAGAGTCTCTGATTGTTTTTTGTGGATGATACTGTCCTATACACCTTTATGAGCTGATACAAAGTAATGTGAGCAGAACTAATAAAAATCCATAAAATAATCTTAGTGGGAATCTTGAAATCAGCTTATTCTCTCCATCTCTTCAGGAAATGCTAAAAAGGCATATTGGAAAGTTAGATTCCCAGACTCATTACAATGGTTAAGGTAATCATTTAGTGCTGAGACTACCTTTATTAGCATCTTAAAGATACCTTTTAAGATACCTAAGGCAGAAGTTCCCAGACTGTTTTGTTAAGCTTGGATGGGAACCAAGTTTTTCCAGAATATCGTTAAGACAGTCTTAATATTAATAAACACCCTTTATCTCCCCAATTCTCCCTTGGTCTTTCCCTTCCTCCCCTGAGAAACCTCTAAGATTATATTTCCCCTAAAAATATGCATTTATGATGAAGATCTTTACTAAGCCATTTTCAGGATTAAGCCTATCGAGGCATTTTCTCCCTCCTCATGGTGCCTTCCCTTTTAATGGCACCTTTCTTCTTATTATACAAAACTTTGGCTAGTCTGCTAAACTCCTATATGGATTTAGCTTTCAGTCAATGATGTACTTACATTTCATGGCATATTCCTTTTGTGGCTTCTTCTAAATCTCTTTCCTTGCTAACTACATTGCTCTCTGGAATCTAGATATGTATATCTACCACCTTTGGTGCCTATTTTACTTCTCCATTTTTTCTATAACCTCTTCTCTTAAATAAAGTATGTTTGGCAAAGAAAAAGCCCTTGTGAATTTGTGACATGGACCTAGTGCTTTGTATTTTCAAGTAGGAATTTATCTCTAACTTCACCAATGTTATAGAGAAAACAATTTTTAAAGACTTCTAAGCACTCATCAATATAATAATAAATGTAAGTCTAAAAGAAGAAAGCTGATGTATACTACTTACTTCCTGGCAAGGAGGTGAAAAATCTGAGATGAATAAAAAGACATATATTCAGATATTGCTAGTGCAGGAATCTATTTTGCCAAACAATTTAGTTCTGTATTGTGTTTTTCAGGTTTATTCTCATTGCTCAATGGAATGGGAGTTGGTGGGAAATACAGATGAGAAAAAAAAATAACTTCTTACTTGTGATGTAAACTGTCCCCCTGATCATTAAGGGGAAGGGTGGGCCTGGAAAAGCCCTGCATCTCAGCCACTCCAGATCTTTGAGAGCAACCCCACCCTCCTATTCATAGGGGAAATTCCCAGATGGTTATCTTCACCTACAATTCAATTGGAGATTATGGCCTGGGGTATAATCACCACCCTTTTTGAATTGAAAATTAGTCCCTCAAATTCATCTGGAGATTGCTCCCTAGCCCTGAGCCATAAAAACCCAATATAATCAAAGGCTAAACCCCAAACTTTTGCTAATTCCTAATCAGGAAATCCCACTGAGTTGTTTGTCAGTATAAACCGTGATTGGATTAAAATGAAAGAAAATGGACAGAATGCATAAGGGAAAAAAGTCAACAATTTTGACAAAGAACGCATTAACATGTAAGGATAGGGTGAAAATGAGTAGCTACAACAAAACTTATATTTCATGCAATTCCAGAAATCATGATTTCTAAGAGTAAAAATTAATATTATAAGTAGCAATAAACAAAGAATCTGTTTTGCTAAAGGTGTCATAAACAATGAAAACTATGTATTTATCATCTGTAAATCTATTTTTATATCTGCCCATTTATCTATTTACTATTTCTCTATTGATTATAGATTTAAAACTAGAAGACACCTTATTTACACACCAAATGACACAGCTTTTAAATGAAAAGCAAATTTTTAAAAAGTAGCTTTAGTAAATTAATTATAGGTAGTTCACTATTTCTCCTTCAGAACAAGACAAATTTAAAAAAATTCAAAATGAGAGAAATTATCAATCTTAAAAAATGGTCAAAATAAATTTAAAAATAATAATGGCAATTGTGGTCATATTTTTGTTAATTGGGAAATGACTTGTATTCTTATTAATTTTACTCAAAAATGAGAGAATATTTGCAAAATATTTAACACAGCACCTGGCAAAAATTGGTATTATGGAAAGACTATATTGTTATTGTTAGTAATAATATTATTCACTACCAGATATTATATAAATCAACAACATAAAAAAATCTTGTCATAATTGTTAAAAAATAAATTTAAATCACTCTAATAGAATGTACTACATATAGAATACCTGAATTGAAATAGACTTAAAAATTGTTTTTAATAAACTCAGGATAATTAATTTTTGACTGTGATAGGAAAAAAACACTAATATTGTATTCTATGTTTAAGGAATAAAGTTTACCAGAAATACTTTTAAAATAAATTTAACATTATTTTACCTTTGTGCCTATATATTATAGACAAAGAATTATTCAAATATCCATTCCTCAACATCTTTAAAGATTCTACTATGCCAAAACAATGTGAGATACCATTCATAGGAAGCTTGGACAGGGAATCTGTCACATTTAAAGAAAAAGTTTTGAATTAACATGATAACATAAAACAATTATCATTTAAGTTTCAATTAGAACTCAATTCCTTTATTAATTATTATTCTCAAGGACTGAAAACATTTATTCTAGGATCAATATATATCAATATAGAAATTGATCAATTTGATCAATTGATAGAAAATTATCAATATAGAAAAGGAGTTATTGTTCTTAGATGATTCATGGTGCCAATCTATTCAGAAGGATAAGGAATCAATGATCCCAAACACAAAATAGTTAAGTCCACATTTAATCCATTTCTAGGATCTCTTTTTCTTTTAGACTTTTCCCACATTTTCCTAAAGATAGATTTCTGGAAAGGGTTTTGGATGGAAGGAATATTATTTCTTCTTATTTTCAGTTGAGATCACAGTAAACTTTTAATATGCTTCCATAATTTATTCCTTTTGTTTGTTATTAATTAATACTAATAATTATTAGTTTATCTTTACTTTCTTTACAACTGTTTGGGGAATGATATCCCCAGTCAAGTTCAGAGTTTTATAGGCATGGAAATCCATTCTCTTCTCACTCTATGAAGGTTAAAAAAAATTGTTAAAATTTATAATACCATTTTCTAAGATTTTTATCATTTCCCCATTATTGTTAGTTGAACAATGTTTGAGATTCTGAAAGCTAGTAAAAATGCATACTTTCTATTATTCCTTGCTTTAGAAAAACATCTCATTAGTCTTAATTTCATGATTTGGGGGTAGAAGTATATGTTATTTTATATGCATACATATTTATACAATTATCTTGCTGCACAAGAAAAATCAAATCAAAAAGGAAAAAAAATGAGAAAGAAAATAAAATGCAAGCAAACAACAAAAAGAGTGAAAATGCTATGTTGTGAACCACACTCAGTTCCCACAGACTTCTCTCTAGATGTAGATGACTCTAGTCATCACAAGATCTGTGGAACTGGTCTGAATCATCTCATTGTTGAAGAGAATCATGACCATCAAAATTGATCATTGTATAATCTTGTTGTTTCTGTGTACAAAGACCGCCTGGTTCTGCTCATTTCACTTAGCATCAGTTCATGCAAGTCTCTCAAGGCCTCTCTGAAATCATCCTGCTGGTCATTTCTTACAGAACAATAATATTCCATAATATTTATATACCATAATTTATTCAGGCATTCTCCAATTGATAAGCATCCATTCAGGATCCAGTTTCTTACCACTATAAAAAAGGCTGCCACAAACATTTTTGCACATGTGGGTCCTTTTCGCTAAGCTCCCTTTGGGATATAAGCTCAACAGAGACATTGCTTGATCACAGGGTATGCACAGTTTGATAACTCTTTGGTATGGTTCCAAATTGTTCTCCAAAATAGTTGGATCCATTCACAATTGCATCAGCAATGTATTAGTGTCCCGGTTTTCCCAGATCCCCTCCAACATTCCTCATTATCTTTTCCTATGCCAATTGGTGCTTACATGTTTAGTGTTGATATTACTTCATTATCTATGGTACCCTTTAGCACAATATAGTTTCCTTCCTTATCTCTTTTAATTAGATCAATTTTTGCTTTTACTTAATCTGAGACCAGGTGCTCTATCCCTGCTTTTTTTACTTCACCTGAAGCATAACAGATTCTACTCCAGCCTTTTACCTTTATTCTGTATATATCACTCTGCTTTAAATGTGTTTCTTATAATAACATATTGTAGGATTCTGGTTTTTAATCCAGTCTGCTATCTGCTTCCATTTTATGGGGGAGTTCACTCCATTCATGGTCACAGTTAAAATGACTAATTCTGTTTCCTGCCATTTTATTTACCCCAAGTTATGCTTTTCTCTTTTCTTTCTCCCTTTTGCTCCTCCTCAGTATTTTGCTTCTGACTGCCACTTCTTTCAAACAGCCCTCTCCCTTTATAGCTCCTCCCCCTTTTTTTTACCTTTCTGCTACTACTTCTGCTTTCTCTTCTATTAGCCTCCTCCTTTCTTTTCCCCTTTCCCCTCTCACTCCCCTATAAGGTGAGAGAAGTTTCTCTGTGAAACCAAATGTGTTTAATATTCTCTTTCAGGAAGTGATCTGTCAATTCTTTCAATAACTAATTTACCTTCTGATTTTAGGACATCAAGGCAGTTTTTCTTGATAATTTCCTGAAAGATAATGTCTAGACTCTTTTTTTCATCATGGTTTTCAGGAAGTTCAATAATCCTCATATTGTCTCTCCTAGATCTATTTTCCAGGTCAGTTGTTTTTCCAAGGAAGTATTTTACTTTTTCTTCTATTTTTTTTTTCATTTCTTTTTGTTTTGTTTTCCTTGACTGATTCTTGATGTCTCATTAGGTCATTCATGTCCATTTGTTCAGTTCTTAATTTTTAGTGAATTATTTTTTCATTAGTTCTTTTTGTATTTGTGTAATTGAATTTTAAAATAAGTTGTTTTGTTCTATGGATTTTTTTTCCATTTCATAAATTCTGTTTTTTAAGAAGTTGTTTTCTTTTTCCATTTCACAAATTCTATTTTTCAGGGAGTTTTTTTTTTCCTGTCAAATCTATTTTGTAAGGAGTTATATGCTTTTTACATTTCACTAAATCTATTTTGGAAGGAGTTTTCTTCAGATAATTTCTGTTACCTTTTCCAAACCCTCTTGCAAAGCTCTTATTTCCTTTCCCCATTTTTCTTCTAGATGTCTTTTAAGATTCTTTTTGAATTTTTCCAAGACATTTTTGTGAGATGGGGACCAATTTATATCTCCCTTTGGGGCTTCATCCAGACAGGATCTGCTTTTAGTGTTCTCAGGCTTTGAAATATGTTCTTCTCTTTCTCCATAAAAAACTATCTATGGACAGAACTCTTTTTGGGATTTTGCTAGTTTCTTTTAAAGTTAAGGTCTGCTTTTAGGGCAAAGTGGAGATTGTCCAAGCTTCCTTTATAGATGATAGTGGCTGCACTAGGTCCCATGGGTATGACCAGGTCCCATGAAATTCTGGCCTTTAGGGGATCCCTATTTGCCTTTTGTAGTTGTGTTGGATATCTTATAACTAGTCTGCTGATCTACTGGCTTGCAACCAGGACAGAGTAGCCAACACTGAAGTAAATTCCCCCTGGTAAATTCTTTGGGATGCAGAGCCCACAATGCCCTGGGACTGTGCACTGCCTGCACTTGGTGTCTGTGCTCGGCCCGTCTGCTCGGCCCGCTTCCCTTCCTACTCGGTTAAAACAGACCTTTTCTGGAGATCTTTGAAATTATCTTCTACTAGAAATTTGCTACACGCCCAATATTCATGGGTTCTGTCACTCCAAAACCAGTTCAGAGGTTGGATTTGCGTTAGTGTAAGGGATAGCGGAAGAGCTCAGACAAAAGAAGTGTCTCCTGTCTGCCATCTTGGCTCTGACTCCCTGGTAGGGAAAGTGTTAAACAACACTTTGGCTAGTTGAAAATTCCTCAATAGAGAGCCAAAAATTTCTGGAATTTCTAGAGCTGCTGGAAAAAGTTAGAGTCCTAATCAACAAAGGTCCCTTATTCACCGAAATGATCAATTGTCTAATACTAAAGAGATAATATGGGAAATTTACTATTTATAACACCCAAGGTATTACATATAAGCAAGAACAAATATGAAAAAGCAAAAATGATTCTCACCATGTGTTTTATAGACTTGACTTTTCTTATATGGTCAGATTCTGTGTCTAAATAAGGAATTAACAAATGTTAGGCAAATTGACTCTAAATATATTTTAATAATAATTTACAATATTTTATTTATTTCATTTATTCCACAATAACATTTATCTTTTTAATCATTTAAAGTTTTTTGAATTTTAAATTCTTTCCCTCCCTCCAATACCTATGTCCCCCATTTGAGAAAGTAAGCAATATGATACCAATTATAAATGTGTGTATGTGTATATATGTATATATATATACATATATAAAATGAAATTATGCAAAACGTATTTTAGCTATGTTACAAAAGACAAAAATACACAAGAAAAAAAATATTAAAATAAGGGGGGAAAGAATTCTTCAATTTGCACTCCGTCTATATATTCTTTCTCTAATACTGGATAGCAGTTTTTTTTTTTTTTTTTTTTTTTTTTTATTTGTGTTTGTTTTTTTTTTTTTTTTTTTTTTTTTTTTTTTTATGGGTCCTTTGGTATTGTCTTAGGTCAAAGGATTGATCTTTTACAATTTATCATCCTTACAGTATTACTGTTACTGTGTAAAATGTTCTCCTAGTTCTGCTCACATCACTTTGCATCAGTTTATATAAATCTTCCTAGCTTTTCTTTGTTTCTGAAACTATCCTGTTCATCCTTTCTTACATATAAGAGTATTCTAGCATAATCATATGCTGTGACCTATTTAACCATCCCAGAGTTGATGAGCATCCCCTAGATTTTCAAATTTTTGCACAACAAACAGAACTATTATAAATGTTGTCTATTTTTGTAATGGTAATTATGTTTTTTGTTTTATTAATGCAACTAGCATTTTCTTTTTTTCTTTTTCAAAAACAGTATTTAGTATTTTATTTTCCCCAATTACACATAAAAACAATGTTTAATATTCATTTTTAAAACTTCAGGTTCCAAATTCTTTCCCTTCCTCCTTCACCATATTCTTCATTGAGAAAGCAATAAATTCCATATAGATTATACATATGTGGTCATTCAAAACATGTTTTCCATGTTAATCATGTTGTGAAAGAAAACAGGTCAAAGATAATCTCAAGGAAAGTAAAATTTACAAAAATGTATGTTTCAATTTCTCTTTAGAGATCATCAATACTTTGTCAGGAATTGGATACCATTTCTCACTGTAAATCCTTCAAAACTTTATTGGAGCACTGTATAGCTGAGAATTGCTAAGTCATTCACAGTTGATCATCTTGCAATATTACCGCTATTTTAGAAACATGCATTTCACTTTCTAGGTTTTCCTAAGAACATCCTGCTAATCATTTCATTCCATCATAATCACATAGCATAGTTTGTTCTGCCATTCCCCAATTTATGATCATTCTCCTACTTTTCAGCTCCCTACCACCACAAAAGAGCTGCTACAAATATTTCCATACTTCTTTCGGGTCCTTCCCCTTTCCCCCTTTTTAAAAAATCTTTTTTTGGATACAGATTAAGTAACTTATCTGCTAACAAATAACAAACTATTATTTGCCCATTTTTAGTGCTATTATTTTTTTTTAAACTTTATGTTAAAGATGGGCTCTATTCCAACCACAGGGAGCAGAAGGGTATTGTCTCAAGCTTAAAGATTTTTATACTACTTTTTTTTAGAACTAGTTATGGATGTTTGGAACTTTTTGATGCTTTAAAGTTGGTGTGATCTAAGTAGAGGGTAGTCACTATTGTCCTGGTCTGTTTCCTCAGCCTTATGTAGGAATGTCTCTGATCTCTTAGGACAGAGTTGTTATTGCTCAAAGTTCCCTGCTCTCTTGGGATCACAAGTAATACTCTTCTTCAGGGACCCTGAGTCTTCATGACTTACTTAAAGTGGTCTTTTCTGACCTTAAAATATGCCCTGGAAGTGAGTATAGGCAAAGATTATTACCAAACAGTATGTGGTAATGTTCAGTCCTAGCACATGAGTCCTCTATCCTCTATAATCTCTTTCTGACCAATTGGTCAATGCCCTTTCTTTCTGGTTTGAGAATTCCAAAAGTTGTTCCTGCTATTATTGCTACCTTCAAATCCTCTCACTGGTATGCTATCCAAATGGGCTTCAGGCCAGCTTTCATTGCATGTCAAAGATTTCTCCTTCAGAAATCCTAAATTGTCTTGGCTGGAATATGTCTCACCTTATCCTTTCATTGGCTCTGCTCCTCCAGCATTCAATTTGGAGTGCTATTTTACAGTTATTTTAAGGGAAATATTGGGAGAGATCTCCAGTAATGCTTCCTCTCTACCATCTTGGCTCCAACCCTGGAACTCTCCTAAAATGATTTAAACGTTTCTCATCATTAGTTAGTTTGTCATGGAAATATTTTGAAGAGATGCAATTCTGGACCAATTTGAGTTTAAAAGACACCATTTAACTAATGAAGAAAACAATATTATGCCCTTAAATCATAGTCATCTTTCAGGGTTCTGCCCTGCTCATCTTCTCTTCTCCCTTTACTACTTCTTTTGGTGGCCTTTGATTAATTTCCCTATTCTGATAATCAAATTTACCTTTCTAGCCCTAATCTCTCCACTAACCTTCAATATTGCCCAACTGCCTTTCAACTATCTTGAGCTAGATCCCAGTACACATCTTAAATTCAATATGTCCAAAAACAAAACCCCAATCCTCATTCTTTCCCTGCAATTCTCTTCCTTATATCTTCTTTATTGCTATGGATATAAACACCATCCTTTCAGTCCCTCAGGTTATAATCTAGGAGTCCTTTTCACTATCTCTCACAATATCCAAGCTGTTGTCAAGGCCTACTGATTTCACCTTTGCAATATCTTTGAAATTTGGCCCTTTCTCTCCTCTGATACTGTCAGTGCTCTAATGAGAGGCAACAGCACCTCACCCAAATTATTGTAATATCCTTCTAGTATGTCTGTCTGCCTCAAGGATCACCTCACTAAAATCCATTCTCCATTCAGCTACTAAAGTTATTTTCAAAAGATATACTTTAATAAATGAATTAAATAACTATCTATTATATTCTGGATCTTATATCAGGTAATGACTTGAGAAATACACACATAAATGCTGACTCAAGATGATTAATATTGAAATATGCTTTTTCTCTGTTAAGAAATTATAACACCAAAAGAAATATTTAATTCAAAGTAAAGAATGCTACATGCTATCAGACATAGTACCTGCATCATATTATTTTTATTATTTTTTTCATTTTATCAGAGAAAATATCAGAAAGCAATACATAGATTTTGATGTTGGTTTTATATAATTACAATGCATCAAGAAATCATGCAAAATCTTATCACGCAAAAGGAAGGGAAAGCATCTCTAAGAATGGAACCAATATTGTGAGAATAAAACAAAGGTAAATTTTGAAATATTGAAAAGGGGAAGAAAATGGAAAATCCACAATCTGGGAAGATTGTAGTAGTAGAGGAAGGAAGAGTCTCACAAGGAACTTTAACTTTTGAGTTGTGTAGCTATTCCTACAGGGAAACTGAGACTCACAGAGGTTCTATAACTTGGTCTTTTTGTACAACCACAGTGTTGAAGTTAGAATCCTTTTACTCTTTGCAATTATGGATTGTTATTCTTTATACTTTTTTTTGTCCAAAGCCTAGGAGGCTGGGATAAAGTAGGACCTTAGACTTGTTAATTTTGTCTCCAATTATAGAGCTTTCTCTAACTCATGAGTTACATGTGAATTTGATGCCTCAAGAGCATTTTCCACCACTGTTTTACTGTTTAACTTTGAGAAAAGATGATATATTGAGCAAAAATATTTGGTTTATGTCCCATTGTGCCTGTCAAATTATGGAGACAGATTTTCTCCTGTCAAGAGGTTTCCATTTGGTATACATTTTGCTCTATTCATCAATTTTATACTGATTGTTATGATCATTCCCACATTGCTCATTAGATGTAACTTTTAAACTTCTAATCCACTTACATAACTCTGAATGTGCTGTACAAATTATGTTTTGAATTCCATTTGTTGAATGTTATTCTTTCTTTATTTTAAGAAAATTCTAGCATCCATATAAGAGGACTGTTTTACCTGTTTAGTTTTTTAACACAGACCCATACATAAGGATACTCCTTTATCCTAAAGCATAGACATCCATACAGTATGTACTAGGTGTGTTGCCACAGCTGAGGGGGCAGGCAGAGATCCTTTTCTTTTCTCATATTTCCTATATAGTCTCCCACCCCACTCAATACCCTCTCAGATCATGTTGTTACAAGCCTATGTCATAATATATGCCCTGGGTAACAATGCTCAAGTTGTCATTTCCTCTCCATAGCAAAAAAAAAAAATCTACAAACGTTAAAGGCATTCTCACTCCAACAAAGGGAAGATTCTGGGTGACATGAAAAACAATACATACATATATATATATATGTACGTATATGCATATATAATGCAATTGTCAGTATTATTATCCTAGTTTTACATATGAGGTACTGTAAACTTAGAGAGAAGTAAATCAATTTTCCTGAGGTCCTTATACAGTAAGTAAATGATTGGTTAGAACACACATCTTTAGTTTCTGAATACAATGATCTTTTCACCAAGTTATGACTTCTCTATAGACAATAGCCAGTCACTAACCTTATATAACAATGTATGAATAGAAAACAACTTCTTGTAGAGTCTCTAAGCTAGCATTTTGGTTTTATACAAAGTGAAGTATTATCAACAAGGAATTGACCTATGTTTCAATGCATTATAACTCTAATAATATATTCCACAATAAAACACTATACAAGTAAGTCTGCTGATTCAGTATTCATATTTTCATTAAAGATATTGTTTTGGATATTCTTGTCACATATATAAAATTAAAAATTACATGTGTAAAATTAAAAATCTTATATACATGAGAGAGTATTCAAATGATGCCTCAACTGTTTATTAACATCTGAGACTTTGGAGCAATCCTGCAAGCTTTACTTTCCTCATTAGTAATATGAGAGAATTGGACTTGATATCACTAAAATCCTTTCTGTCTTTCTATTTGTGATCACAATTTCATATTTAGAGGGTTAATAGTTATATTATTATTTATAAATAGTCTAAAAACTCTGAATTTTTTATTCTTTCTTCCTTTTGCTACACTTCAAATAGCTACCATTTGTAGAGCTCTTAAAGATTTTCAAAGCATTTTCCTATTATGATTTTATTTTATCCTCATAAAATTACTCTGAAGTAAATGATGTTAACCCCATTTTATAGATGAGAAAATTGGGGAAAATAGATAAGTGACTTGCTTAGGATCACAAAGCAAGTATGCATTAACTCAAATTTGAACTAAGGTCTTCCAATCTTCAGGTCATTCTGTAACTATCACTATTGGACACAGGTTTGAGGCAGATTTTATGTTTTCCTTTGTTTCATGTATTACAATGGCCAAAGAATTCATCACATCATTAATAGTTACCAATCATTGGTCATCTTCAACTTCTGTATTTACCCATGTTATTTTTGATGCAACAGTTTCTTATTAGGATTATAGTCAAAACCTTTTCAGCATAACCAAACCTATGCCAGTTTAAGACATGCTAATTGATCTAGAAATCATACCCCTATAGATCAAGATCCTTTGTTGGAGAAAGAATTTTATGGATGTCTATAGTGGAATCCTAGAAGTATGATACTTTAGGGTTAGAATGGATAGGGAGAATCTTAAAGAAAACTGTTGACCCTCATATGTTATATGCTTTGTCAAGTGATCATAGGATACTTAAATATAGAGAGTTTCTTTCCTCAAGGAGCTTTCCATTTAAATCAACTTTTCTGCATTTCTAGGTATTACCTAACACTTTTATAAAGATAAAAGTAAAGTTCTGGAAGATGATTTGCATTACTCTTTTTTTTATCCATTACTCTTCTATGATGTATTTTGATACTTTAACACAATCCTTTTAGAATATTTCACTAACATAGAGACAAGCTTCTTTCTCTTCTCCACTGTGGAGAACTTACAGAGGACTAGAAAATTAAATGATTAAAATATCATTTTTTATCCTTAACTTGGTGATTCATTGCAGCTGAGTCTGAGTCATTTCAGAGTAATAGTCAATGAAGAACATTCTAATAGATGAGTAAGTAAATGTAGGTCTTTTGAACAATACTATCATTCTTTATGGCTAACTAGTCACTAGGCTTAAATAACAGTGAAATGAAGAAAATACTAACTCTGAAAAATAATTTTATCCTCTGTTCACTATGACTGTATATTGCTTTAGGATAAAATAGAAACTATAGTTTTTGCATTTAAAACCTATTTTAATCTAGTTCCACTCTATCTTTTAAGGTTGATTGCAAATTCTGCCCCCTGCCATATTCTATCCTTCAGCCAAAGTGTCCCATTTGTGGTTTCTCATGGGTATTTCATTCATTTCCTCCCTCTGTACTTTTGCATAGTCTGACCCCATGTTTATAAACCTTTCCCTCCTCATCTCTTTCTTTTAAAACTTAATGTTCAGTTCAAAGATCAGCAAATCTCAAAACTGTTTTCTCTAATTTTCCATGTTCCTATTCCTCCTCTTCTCCACTATTCATTTATCTGTCTGTCTATTTATCTATCCATTCATCTAATTATTTAATGTAACTTCTATAGTTACTATTTTATGACAAGACACAATCTTTTGCAGGTTCTAGACATCTTGAGTACTGAGAGTTTGATTTTTTAAATTTGTATCCTCAGTGCTTAATATATTGCCTAGCTTATAATATATATTTTTATTGATTGATTCTTTCCTTAATATTTATGATATATACCTGAAATTAATGTTATTTTCCTTGATTTGAGACTTTTAACATTATTGGTATTGACACAGGTACATTTATACATGCAAGCAACATACCTACACAATTCATAGATATATACATATTCATGTATACAGACATGTATATGCATCTACATAAACATGCAGTATACATATGTCTCTGTAGAAATGCATTATATATGATAAAAATTTTTTGGGTAATGTCTATTTTATTGACAACAGAGAAAAATGTCAACATTTATAATGTTCTTTGTACCTCCAATATCTACTTTCAGATGGAAGGCATATGGCTATTGGAAGAAAACTCTGACTTGAGAGGACCACAGATAACGAAACTCTCAAGGATGAACATAACTGTGTGACTGAATGGCATATGGATTATGTCATATAATAAATAAGTCAATATGTTATTTCCCTTACCTTCAAGTATCAGGACAAATGGGCTCTGTATATCTAGAGATATACCAATTGTTTCCTCTCTTCAGGTCTTTATTTATTTATTTATTGCTTTTTGCTGAGGCAATTGAGGTTAAGTGACTTGCCCAAGGTCACACAGCTAGGTAATGTTAAGTGTCTGAGATCAGATTTGAACTCAGGTCCTCCTGACTTCAGGGCTAGTGCTCTATCTACTGCACCACATAGCTGCTCCTCTTCAGGTCTTCTAAATCCTAGAATTAGCATCTAACATGTTATATATTAGTCAACTAAATACACAAACCAACCATGATTTTTTTTTTGGTATAACTTAATCAGATAAGTAAAATATTATTTTATGGATCTTATAACTTATGGCAATGTTCTACATTCATTTAAATAAATTATAAATGTAAATCATATCCCTTATAACATCCCTTTCATACTATGACATTTAATCCATATTACCGATTACTTGCATTATTTCAATATCCTCCTAATTGATCCTAATTGTTTGTGTTATGTGTATAGCAAATGTGCACAAGCTTACTACGAGAGGAGTACTATACTGTGATCTCAGTATAAATAGAAGAAAAACCATCCTTTATCTTAAGGCACTTGCATACTATTGGGGAAGACAATATAAAAAAGGAGATTGTGAGGGGACAGAAACTATCCTTCTAGGGTCATGGTGAAATTCATATAGTCAGGCTTGGACTCAAGAGAAAAATAAAGGAACAAGCATAGTTGGCTTTCACAATCCCTTAAAATGAAGGTTCTAGGAGAAACTCACCAATGATGGAGTTAATAAAAAAGACCGAGAGATCTTTCAAGGTGAGAGTGCTATAGGACAGACATTTTCCGGGTGAAGGGGGCTGCTGAGAAAATAATCAGCAAAGAAACCTGGAGAGTCAAGAGAAGAATTAAGGTATGAATGTGACTAACCTGGACCTTCCCTTACAATGCAGGTTTAGGGAGGAATTGATCAAAGGGTAGAGGAATCTTATAGTATGAGAAAGTTAAAGGATAGGAAGTGATCTTCTAGGGTAAGAAGTATGCTGAAGCATGGTAGATGTTGAGAAAACTAATGAGTTCACTTGAAACCTTCTGCCCTCTTTCTATTGGTTTAGGAAGTTAGTTAGCATAGTTGATAAAGCACTGGATATAGAGCCAGGAAGATCTGAGGGCTTTTTTTTTTTTTTTTTTTTTTTTTTTTTTTTTTTTTTGTGGCCTTTGTGGCAGATATACTGGAGAGTAAAGAGATAGAAGGATTAAGGAGGCTTTTACAGTACTCCAAGTGAAAATCAAATCAAGTTAACAAACATTTATTAAGCATTTTCTATGAGCCAGACACTATGCTAAGTGTTGGAAATTTAAAAAAAAAAAAAAGAAAAGAAAAGAAAGAAAGCGGGAAAAAAAGTCCTCGAGAAGCTTACAATCTAATGGAAAGCCTATAGAATCACAAGTTAGAGCTGAAAGGTCATCTTTTCCAATTTCTTTATTTTATATGTAGAAATTTAGACCCAGAAAGGTGAAATATATTCTGTGGGGTCATTTGTAAGATTCTGTCCTACAGTATGAGTCATAGGACAGCATAGAATGGGGGAAGCTATGAGGAATGTTGTGATTGCCTGTCCTTTCTTTAAAATTTTTATGATCTTCATAGTTTCCAAAGCAAAAACTTAGAAAAGTTTCCAACTATGAAAGTCAACCCAGTCCAGTGTCATTCATTGTTCTAGTCTCTTACTTCATTAAGGATAAAAATTCACTCTCTTTTCTCAAGCAGACGGTATTTCCATAATGCTCGTCAGTGTCCCATCTGCTAATTCCAAGGCTCTAAATGTAGTCATTCACATTGTTCAGAAGCTCTTGTGTTCATAGATACATTGTTTGTGTATATTGTCCACATGCAGCTGGTCATATTATTCATGCCCACGCAGCTGGTGAAGCAAAAATAGCCCAAGATGGGCTTGATAAGATATTTCTTCCCTGATGTCTTGAGTAGTGAGAAGCTAAAAAGAGAGGAAAACATCACCTGGGAAGAGTAGACACAGTTGAGAGGCTCAGCCTGAAAAATGGCTAATGGGGTCATTATGACAGCTTGCATCTGGCATGACTTGTTCAGTGCAAGATTATGACTTGAGTCTATGCTAGATCTTTGCATATGATCAGAGAGGCTGTCCTCATTATATCACCCCTCCTTTATTGTGATGCAAGATATTGAATGTGATTGAATTTAAATTTAAATGGTTGATGGGAAATAGACTAGATTCACAGCATCATAGAATTTGTGATGGAAATTGAGTCCTATCCCTTTCATTTTAAACATGAGGGAACTAAGACATAGGAAAATGTGGTGATTTACATGCTCAGAGAGTTAATATATTCAATGTGGGATTTGAACCTGGGTCATCTATTCTTATTCACAATGATAGATGACATAGAAGTATCTCACACATAGTAGGTGCTCAATAGTGTGTTGAAATGTTGAAGGACTGCAGTGTGGTAGGAGAAAATAAATAGATTTTGTACTCATGGGAACTGAGTTTAAGTTTTGTCTCTGTCCCTAAAAGGAATGGGATCTGGAAGAAATCTTTTGAGCCTCAATCATTTCATTTGTAAATTAAGTATAATAATGGCTGCAGTAACTACAAATACTATGAAGAAAGCAGTTTGGAAACATTAAACTCAAATACTTAATTGGATTGATAATCTCATCAGGTCAGGCACTCTTTCCAATAATGTAAATCAGAATGCATCCATGTCTAGCCATCCTATGTGACTCTCATCCATAAGTTCCCCAGAGTATGCTATTCTGTGTCCACAAAAAATATTGAAGACATTTTTTTGCTTTATAATAACATTTAGAGAGTGCCAGAATAGTACCTTGTTACCTCCACATTAGCCCAGAAAAACTGAAGTCCTTGAATTTATTTTCTTTTTCCTTTGAAAAAAAATAAGATTTTATTAACTGAATTTCAGTGTAATTTGTTTCCTCTGCAATTACACACAACCACATATCTTATATATATATATAAAAACATTTTTCTGAGAAGGGCTCCATAGGCTTCACCAGAATGCCATCACAAAGAAAACACACACACGCACAGACACGTTATTTTAAGAACCTCTGAATTATAGGCATGTCACCAAGCCCATCTTTTCTTTCTCTCATATAATTCCTTGATGCCCCCTATTTTTCGGTTTTACTTCTTCTAAGTTGCTTGCAATGATGCATTGTAGCTTTCTCACATCCACAATCTTCCTTTCCATTAAGCTCAACATTAGTTCTTCGGAGGCAATGGTGTTCCAAGGTTCAAAATATTTATACTAAAAAGATGGGACTTCGAGTTTACAGGAGACTTGGGATAAATAAAAGTATTTTTTTTTTTGCTTTTGGGCCCTGCTCATTGTCCATCTCTTATTAGTTGTCCAAAATTTACATATTGTTTGAAAATTCTATGGGTTATACATGAATAGATAGGTCAAAATATTAATGCACTATAGAAATGAAAGTTGTAGTTACCTTTTCAAAACTTGAATACATATTTTATGAATGTATTTTATAAAATATTTACAATTACACACACATATATATGTGTATACACATGTGTATATATACATAACTACAACTATATATGTAAAATTATCTTCCTAAATTTAAATGTATTCTCAGAAACTAACTTTGTGACCCTGGACAAGTCATTTAACTCTGCTTCCATGTCCTCATCTGCAAAATGAACTGGAGAAGGAAACGGTAAACCCCTACAATATCTACCAAGAAAATCTCAAATGATATCACGAAGAATCAGAAACCACTGAAAACAACTGAGCAATAGCAATTTGTGCATATGATGTTCATTCTTATAGACCATAACTTCATCAAGTACAGGAAGTCTTTTATTTTTGTCTTTGTATGGCCAGAACATAGTACATCTGGCTTATGCCCAGTATTTTATAAATTTTTTATGAATTTATTGATCATTATTTGAAATTATGTCATACTTTAGAGCAAGACAAGATGTAGTCTTGTAGTTGTCAGGAATTGTTCTTTTCTTTGCTCTTTTTGCTTCCCGTCCCACTCATATGTGCCTGTTTGCCAGACCACCTGAAAAACAACTGACTTGGAAAACAGATCCAGGAGAGACAATCTAAGTATTATTGGACTCCCTGAAAGCCACGATGAAAAAAAGAACCTGGATGCTATCTTCCAGGAAATCATGAAAGAGAATTGCCCTGATGTTTTAGAATCAGAAGGGAAAATTGGCATTGAAAGAATTCACAGATCACCCCCTGAAAGAGACCCCAAAATTAAAACCCCAAGGAATATCGTGGCCAAATTTCAGGACTATCACACCAAGGAAAAGATATTGCAAGCAGCTAGAAAAAAAAAAAAACAGTTCAAATACCGAGGAACTGTCATTAAAATTACACAGGATCTGTCAGATTCCACATTGAAGGATCGAAAGGGCCTGGAATCAGATATTCCGAAAGGCAAAAGAACTTGGATTACAGCCAAGAATAAGCTATCCAGCTAGAATGAGCATCATTTTCCAGGGAAAAAGTTGGTCATTCAATGATACAGGAGAATTTCATCTATTTCTAATGAAAAGACCAGATCTGAACAAAAAATTTGACCTCCAAACACAGAACTCTAGAGAAGCATAAAAAGGTAAAAAGGAAAGAACTCTTGAGAACTTTATCTCTACTATGGGTATCCTTAAAGAATGGGGGTATAATTTGATTTTTCTTTGATAATAATGGAAAAGAAATTAGAGGTGGAAGGGATATCATATTGTAAAAAAAAAAGGGGGGGAAGGAGGTAAATAAAATAAAAAAAGAGGTAAAATAAGGCAAAGTCTCATGAAGAGACATAGAAAATCTAATAAAATTGAGGGAAAGAAGGGAGGGTGATGAGTATTGTGTAAATCTTACTCTCATTAGATTGGGTTCTAAAAGAGTATATCAGACACATTTGGTTTCAAAGAAAAACTTGGCCCTCCTTATAGGGAAGTAGGAGGGAAAGGAGGAAAGGAAAGGGATAAACTAATAGAAGGATTAGGCTAAAGGTATAAAAATGAGGGAGGGTTCTAAAGGGTAGAGGACTTTTAGAGGGAGGTGGTCATCAAAAACAAAATACTGGGGAGGGGGGGAAGGGATTAAAGGGAAAGGGAAGAGAAAAATTTAACTTTGGGTAAATAAGATGGCAGGAAATATAGATATAGTCATTTTAACTGTGAATGGGAATGGGATGAACTCTTCCATAAAAGGGAAGCAGAAAACAGACTGCATTAAAAGCCAGAATCCTACAATATGTTGTTTACAAGAAACACATCTAAAACATAGAGATACATACAGAGTGAAGATAAAGGGCTGGAGCAGAATCTTTTATGCTTCAGGTGAACAAAAAAAAGCAGGAGTAGCAATCCTTATCTCAGATCAAGTAAAAGCAAAAATAGATCTAATTAAAAGTGATAAGGAAAGAAACTATATTTTACTAAAGGGTACCATAGACAATGAAGCAGTATCAATACTAAACATATATGCACCAAGTGGTATAGCATCCAAATTCCTAGAAGAGAAACTAACAGAGATGCAAGGAGAAATAGACAGTACAACTATACTAGTGGAGGATCTCAACCTTGCTCTCTCAGAATTAGATAAATCAAACCACAAAATAAATAAGAAAGAAGTTAAGGATGTAAACAAAATGTTAGAAAAGTTAGGTATGATAGCTCTCTGGAGGAAATTGAATGGCAATAGAAGGGAGTATACTTTTTTCTCAGGGGTTCATGGAACTTATACAAAAATTGATCATGTGTTAGGGCATAAAAACCTCAAAATCAAATGCAGAAAAGCAGAAATAGTAAATGCATCCTTTTCAGATCATGATGCAATAAAACTCACATGTAATATAAGGCCAGGAGAAAATAGACCACAAGTTAATTGGAAATTAAATAAACTAATCCTGAAGAATGAATGGGTGAAAGAGCAAATTATAGACACAATCGATAATTTCATCTACGAGAATGGCAATAATGAGACAACATACCAAAATTTGTGGGATACGGCCAAGCGGTTATAAGGAATAATTTTATATCTCTAGATGCTTACTTGCATAAAATAGAGAAAAAGAAGATCAATGAATTGGGCTTACAATTAAAAAAACTAGAAAAAGAACAAATTAAAAACCTTCAATTAAATACCAAATTGGAAATTCTGAAAATAAAAGGTGAGATTAATAAAATTGAAAATAAGAAAACTATTGAATTAATAAATAAAACTGAGTTGGTTTTATGAAAAAAACAACAAAATAGATAAACCTTTAGTTAATTTGATCAGAAAAAGGAAAGAAGAAAATCAAATTGTTAGTCTCAAAAATGATAAGGGAGAACTTTCCTCCAATGAAGAGGAAATTAGAGCAATAATTACGAGTTACTTTGCCCAACTTTATGCCAATAAATTTGATAATCTAAATGAAATGGAGGAATATCTACAAAAATATAGATTGCCCAGGTTAACAGAAGAGGAAATAAATTATTTAAATAGCCCCATTTTAGAAAAAGAAACAGAACAAGCTATTAACCAACTCCCTAAGAAAAAATCTCCAGGGCCAGATGGATTTACATGTGAATTCTACCAAACATTCAAAGAACAATTAATTCCAATACTATACAAACTATTTGAAAAAATAGGGACAGAAGGTATACTACCACATTCCTTCTATGATGTCAATATGGTGCTGATAGCTAAACCAGGTAGGGTGAAAACTGAGAAAGAAAACTATAGACCCATTTCCCTAATGAATATTGATGCAAAAATTTTAAATAAGATTTTAGCAACAAGATTACAGAAAGTTATCCCCAGGATAATACACAATGACCAAGTAGGATTTATACCAGGAATGCAGGGCTGGTTCAATATCAGGAAAACCATCAGCATAATCAATTATATTAATAACCAAACTAAC
This sequence comes from Myrmecobius fasciatus, assembly GCA_023553655.1. Taxonomy (NCBI): domain Eukaryota; kingdom Metazoa; phylum Chordata; class Mammalia; order Dasyuromorphia; family Myrmecobiidae; genus Myrmecobius; species Myrmecobius fasciatus. The sequence goes on along the minus strand of JAJPUD010008442.1, from coordinate 30,254 downwards.
AAAAACCATATGATTATCTCAATAGATGCAGAAAAAGCATTTGATAAATCCAACACCCATTCCTATTAAAAACACTAAAGAGTATAGGAATAAATGGGGTTTTCCTTAAAATGATTAGTAGCATCTACTTAAAACCATCAACAAGCATCATATATAATGGAGACAAACTAGAACCATTCCCAATAAGATCAGGAGTGAAACAAGGCTGCCCACTGTCACCATTACTATTTAGTATTATATTAGAAATGTTAGCTTTGGCAATAAGAGAAGAAAAAGAGATAAAAGGAATTAGAGTAGGGAATGAAGAAACCAAATTATCAGTCTTTGCAGATAACATGATGGTATACTTAGAGAACCCTAGAGACTCAACTAAAAAATACTAGAAACAATTCACAACTTTAGCAAATTTACAGGATTTAAAATAAATCCACATAAATCATCAGCATTTTTATATATTACCAACAAAGTTCAGCAGCAAGAGATACAAAAAGAAATTCCATTCCAAATAATGGATGATAGCATAAAATATTTGGGAATCTAACTGCCAAGAAAAAGTCAGAAACTATACGAACTAAACTACAAAACACTTTCCACACAAATAAAATCAGACCTAATCAATTGGAAAAACATTAAGTGCTCATGGGTAGGCAGAGCGAATATAATAAAAATGACCATACTACCCAAACTAATTTACTTATTTAGTGCCATACCAACCAAACTCCCAAGAAATTATTTTACAGATCTAGAAAAAATAGTAGCAAAGTTCATTTGGAAGAACAAAAGGTCAAGAATTTCAAGGGAATTAATGAAAAAAAGGCAGATGAAGGTGGCCTTGCTGTACCAGATCTAAAACTATATCATAAAGCAGCAGTCATCAAAACCATTTGGTACTGGCTGAGAAATAGAGCAGTCAATCAGTGGTATAGGATAGGATATCAGGACAAACTAAGCAATAACTATAGCAATTTAGTGTTTGATAAACACAAAGACCCCAGCTTTTGGGATAAGTACTCACTATTCGGCAAAAATTGTTGGGAAAATTGGAAATTAGTGTGGAAGAAATTAGGGCTGGACCCAAGCCTAACACCGCATACCAAGATAAGATCTAAATGGGTTTATGATCTAGATATAAAGAGTGATATTGTAACCAAATTAGAGGAACATAGGATAGTTTCCCTCTCAGACCTGTGGAGATGGAATAAATTTATGTCCAAAGAAGATCTGGAACTCATAATTGAACACCAGATAGATAATTTTGATTATATTAAGTTAAAAGTTTCTGTATGAACAAAACTAATGCAGACGAGATTAGGAGGAAAGCATCAAATTGGGAAATCATCTTTACATTTAAAGGTTCTGATAAAGGTCTCATCTCTAAGATATATAAAGAATTGTTTCATATTTATAAGAATTCAAGCCATTCTCCAATTGATAAATGGTCAAAGGATATGAACAGAAAATTTTCAGATGATGAAATCAAAACTATTTATAGCCATATGAAAAGGTGCTCCAAATCACTATTGATCAGAGAAATGCAAATTAAGACAACTCTGAGGTACCACTACACACCTGTCAGATTAGCTAAAATGACAGGAAAGGATAATGACAGGTGTTGGAGGGGATGTGGGAAGACTGGGACACTAATGCATTGTTGGTGGAACTGTGAACGGACCCAGCCATTCTGGAGAGCAATTTGGAGCTATGCTCAAAAAGTTATCAAACTGTGTATACCCTTTGACCCAGCAGTGTTTCTATTGGGCTTATATCCCAAAGAAATCATAAAGGAAGGAAAGGGACCCACATGTGCAAGAATGTTTGTGGCAGCTCTTTTTGTGGTGGCTAGAAACTGGAAAATGAATGGATGCCCATCAATTGGAGAATGGCTGAATAAATTATGGTATATGAATGTTATGGATTATTATTTTTCTGTGAGAAATGAGCAGCAAGATGATTTCATAGAGGCCTGGAGAGACTTGCATGAACTGATGCTGAGTGAAACGAGCAGAACCAGGAGATCATTATACCTGGCAACAACACTACTATATGATGATCAATTCTGTTGGACATGGCTCTCTGCAACAATGAAATGCTTCAAACCAGTTCCAATTGTTCAGTTAAGAAAGCCAAATACACCCAGAGAGAGGAATGTGAAATGTGGACCACAATATATCATTTTCATGCTCTCTATTGATGTTTGCTTGCATTGTATTTCCTTTATCTGATTTTTTCTTTCTTGTAGATATGATTTTTCTTGCACAACAATAAGTGTGGAAATATGTATAAACATATTCTATTTGTCAAGTATTTTAACATAATTAACACATAGTGGATATCCTGCTATGTAGGGGAGGGGTGGGGAGTAGGGGGGAAAATTTGTAACAGAAAGCTTTGTAAGGGTTAATGTTGAAGAATTACCCATACATATGTTTTGCAAATAAAAAGTATTAATAAAAAAACTGGCTGACCATATACAATTATCCCTTCTTCATTGTGACTTACCTCATCATGTTTCAATATATCTCAGATCAGCATAGGAAATTAAATGGTAATTTGGGAAGAATTTTACAAAAGTTACAGATGACATATCAAGGCCAGCAGGCAAAACAGAAAAGGTTTAGAAACACAGAAATGCATTATACATACATGCATACATACATCTATATACATCTATATATATATATATATTCAATGTGTGATATCAGAAATGCATGAACAATTTTCCATTATCAATATAAATATATATCTATGTATATTGTGTCAACATATTTTTCTCTTTTAATACCATAATATCCCAGACTTCTTCTCTGGTATGAACAGAAGGCAAAAAAATTGTGTCCAGATCCCAGGGGTGCTATGCCCCTACCCTCTGTCATAGGAAGGCCACAGATTAATTTTCCCAGTAATCTTAATGAAATAATGAATACTTCCACCAATAACTAAGAAAACTTATTAGTGAACAAGGAGGGCCAACATGATTTAATTCTGGAGGCTAATAAGGGCTGTTTTTGCTAGGTGTGTACTCATAAGGGCTCTAAAATAATAAGAAAGATCTACTTGGCAGTTTTACTTATAAATGTCCTTAAGTAAAAATATGAATCACTTCTCTAGTTGATAAATGGTGAAACAAATATGAAAATGCAGTTTTCAAGTAAAGAAATCCAAACTATATCCATACTAAAAAAATTTCCAGGTGATCAATAATTAGATCAATAATAATTAAATCAACTGTGTGATTCTACATCATACTTATCAGACTGGCAAAATCAACAAAAAAGGAAAATTATGAATTTTGGAGAGGTTTTAGGAAATAAGCACATCAGTCTCTTGTGTTGGAGTTATGAATTGGTATAGCATTCCTTATAAAATAATTTGAAACTATTCAAATTATTAAACTGTACATATCCTTTGCCTCAAGATTTCTATTGGTAGGTCTGTAACTAATATAAAAATGAAAAGGTCTTATGTGTGCAGAAATATTCATGGCAGTTTTTTTTAAATTTGGTGACAAAAAGCTATAAATAATATGACCACTTATTGGGGAACAGGTGAATACATTATGCTACATGAATGTAATGCAATATTATTGTACAGTAAGGAATGATGATAGATGATATTACAAAAACCTAGGAAGACTTACATAAAATAATGTATAGAGAAGTGAATTGAATAAGAGAACAATTTATAGTATTATTGCATTGTAAACATGAACAATTCTGAAAAACTTAATAACTCTAATCAATTCAATGGTAGAGACCAAAGATTCCAGAGGATTAGTAAAGAATGTTGCTTACTTTCTGACTAAGAGTTAATAGATTAATAAAATATGTAGAATGAGACATGTTTCTGGATATGGTCAATACTGAATTTTGTTTTCCTTGATTATTCATAACTGGAACAAGGACATATGTTTCTTATTTCTCTTCTCTTTTCCCTGCCCATTCATGAAAGGGAATATGTGTGAAGGAGAATAAATAAGAAATAATTGAAAAAATGCAAAATGTGGATCATTGAGTGATTAGGAGTCTGAAAGTGAGCACATATTACCCTCAGTAGTTGAAAATAAACACACAAGCTCACACTTCTCACATCCTTTCTCCAAAAATAGCAGAGTTCTCTTAGTTACTGACTTGAAAAGAAGGTTTAGAATGTTAGTGTAGGAAACTTTAGAACCTGTTGAGTATAATCCTCTCATCATACTTCTGAGGCCCAGGGTAATAGATTAATCTGGGGTTAGAACCATGGCTGTGGAGATGAGGTTGCAGGTCAATGAATGTCATCCTCAATAGATGAATGAATTATAGTTTGTTTACAAGATCACCCTTACTGTACCAATGTGTGGCAATACCACCACAGTTCTGTGCCCCCATCTTCAATTCTTCATCTCTTCCTTTGTACTCCTATATAAATTCTTCCCTGTGTTTATAGTGATGCATGTGTGTGTGTATGTATAGATAGATAAATTGATAGATATAGATATATATATTGTATAGGTGCATGGAGAACAAAAATGCATTCTGTTGCAAAACTTCTTTTAGAATTCCAAGTGTAACTCCAATTGTCTTAAAACCTCCAGAAAATCAAACTGAATATACATTTAAAATATAATATAAGTGAACTTGCATTTTGCTGGCTAAGGATTGAAAAATCCCTGAAATGTAAGTCAAGGATGGTATAGAATAGCTTTTCAGTATTATACCCTGTATTCTAAATAACATGCTAATTTACTTTTTGAACATCAAGACATATGAATAGGCATATTGACTGTGTCTGTGTTAATAATAAAAAGTCTGTTTTGATATAATGTGTTTTGCATAACTATAATTAATACTTGATTTTTTATTAAAGCTTTTTTTTGCAAATCATATGTATGGGTAATTCTTCAACGTTAACCCTTACAAAGTTTTCCGTTACAAATTTTTCCCCCTAGTCCCCTTCCCTCCGCTAGATAGCAGGAAGTCCACTACATGTTAATTATGTTAAAATACTTGACAAATCAAATGTATGTATACATATGTCCACACTTATCTTGCTGTGCAAGAAAAATCATATCTACAAGAAAAAAAATCTGAGAAAGGAAACACAATGCAAGCAAACATCAATAGAGAGCATGAAAATGTTATATTGTGGTCCACATTTCACAATCCTCTCTCTGGCTGTATATGGCTTTCTTCACTGAACAATTGGAACTGGTTTGAAACATTTCATTGTTGAAGAGAGCCATTTCCATCAGAATTGATCATCATATAGTATTGTTGTTGCCGTGCATAATGATCTCCTGGTTCTGCTCATTTCACTCAGCATCAGTTCATGCAACTCTCTCCAGGCCTCTCTGAAATCATCCTGCTGGTTGTTCCTTATAGAACAATAATATTCCATAACATTCATATACCATAATTTAGTCATCCATTCTCCAATTTATGGGCATCCACTCAGCTTCCAGTTTGTAGCCACTACCAAAAGGGCTGCCACAAACATTCGTGCACATGTGGGTCCCTTTCCTTTTTTTAAGATCTCTTTGGGATATAAGCTCAATAGAAACACTGTTGGGCCAAAGGGTATGCAGAGTTTCATAACTTTTTGAGCATAGTTCCAAATTGCTCTCCAGAATGGTTGGATCCATTCACAGTTCCACCAACAATGTATCAGTAATACTTGAATTTTAAGGGCATACACATTAACTCCCTGACTTTACAAAGAAGGATACTGAGGACTGTCAAAATTAAGTTGTATGTATAGAGTCACAGTATTGGTATCATAACTGAAACAAGATAGAAGCCAAATTTTTTGACCCTAAAGAATTTTTTATGTTTTTTCCACACCATTTAGCTAAAAGGTTTTCCTGAGGATCAAACGAAGTCATTTTTGTAAAGTACTTTGCCAAGTTAAAGGTTTGAAAACATCAAATATGTTTGCTACACCAACTTTATTCAGTTTCCAGGCTTATTCCACAGAAGCATATTTCAACCCAATCTTAGAGAGGTTCCAGGGGACTCTGAGAAGTTAAGGCTCATATATCTGTGCTCATATATCTATAAAGTTTCAGAGGTGGGATTTGAATCCAAATCTTTTAGATTCCAACTTTAATCACTATGCCACTATGTTTAAAATTACTCTCACCCTATTTCTTTGGTCATCATCATCTACCTTACATCTATACAGCCATTTACCATCTTCCACAATAATCACTTTCTTATTCCTCCTCTCCTTTTCTTCCTTTGAATAATAGGTTCCATTAATTATTTTTAAAAATCAGTACATTTAAGCAGTATAAGATAACTAACTATAATCTATTATATAATATAATATTTTAAAGTTATACATCAGTGGAAACTAGTGCAACTAAACAGTCTTTTTTCACAAAGAAATTACCACCAGTGTAATAAGATTTAAAAGCAAATAAACAAGCTCATAGCATTATATGTAATTTATCTTTCTCATTCAATTTGTGCTATGAGCCTTTGTGACACATGTGGGTGTCCAATTGGTTTATGTACTTACAATAGTCCTCTCCCTTTTATTTTTGGGGGGAAGGAAGTGGGAATAGGGAGGAGGACCACTGAAAGAAGAAAATCAATCAGTTGAATAAAATTCTATCATTTCTATTCTGAAAATTGCATCTTTTTGACTTAAGTCATTATAATTCAATGGTTCTATGATCTCATTCATGTGGGCACTCCTTCCCCTGGGTTCAGATTACAACTCATCAAAAGTCATTATCAGTTTAAAAATGATTCAATAATATTCTTTGGACACCTGGACAACAAGTGTCAACAAGGACAAAAGAGTGTAGAAGTAGATAGTTGCCAGTAGAATATTCATTATCAGAAGTGTTTCTCAGAAGAAATATTTCTGAAGGGGTGATAGATTACTTTGGATTCAGAAGACCTGGATTCAAGTCTTGATTCTAGCACTTATGTTGTTCACTGGGGGAAGTAAGTTTACCAACCAAATCTTCAGTTGCTTCATTGGTAATTTAGGGGTGATAACATTTGTATTGCTTTTTGTAAAAAAGAGTTTTGTGAGTTTAGTATAATAGATAATGCCTACATAATTAATGGTTCAGATGCAGCTCTGAGTTCAATCATGGAGACTTCTCAATAACTCTATCTTTGGGCCACAACTAATGTTTCTTCTGGGGACCAACAAAATTTCCTTCCTATGTCTTTGAGAGAAAGAGAGAGAGAGAGAGAGAGAGAGAGAGAGAGAGAGAGAGAGAGAGA
>JAJPUD010008442.1:0-23024 GCA_023553655.1 Myrmecobius fasciatus | reverse complement strand
GAGAGAGAGAGAGAGAGAGAGAGAGAGAGAGAGAGAGAGAGAGAGAGGGAGAGAGAGAGAAAGAGAAAGAGAGAGAAGGAAGGAAGGGAAGGAGGAAAGGAAAAAGGAGGAGAAAAAGAATGAAGGAAAGAAAGGAAGGAAGGAAGAAGGAAGGAAGGAAGAAAGGAAGGAAGGAAGGAAGGAAGGAAGAAAGGAAGGAAGGAAGGAAGGAAGGAAGGAAGGAAGGAAGGAAGGAAGGAAGGAAGGAAGGAAGGAAGAAAAAGAAAGAAAGAAAGAAAAAAGAAAGAAAGAAAGAACACAAAAGAAAGAAAGAAACAAAGAAAGAATGGATCTTAGCTCTTATGGGAATGCTCAGGCTACTAAAACATTAAATTTAGTACAGATTTTATTTCACCTGCCCATAAACAGGCAAATTTATTCTCCTTCCAACTTTGATAAAATCTACTATATCCACAGATTTGCAATCTTCCTAGTATATAATATTGCCCAGGATACTTCCCCAAAGCAAGAAGGATTTGTTGTAGTCAAGTCAAGCTCACTATTTTGATAAACTATTTCCCATTTATTCTCAAAGTTTATATTATTTTCAGCACCACCACCACCCCAACCCCAACCTGCACCAACTCAGGTCATAGTCAGAGTTTGCTGTTTGTACATAGGTCTGTATGATGTCTCTACCATTATACTGTAAGTTCCTTAAAAACACGGGCTGCATTTTTTATTTCTTTTTAAATCCTTGAAATTTAGCACATATTGTGTCACTTAGTAGACACTTCATGAATGCTTATTGAGTAGAAATGTTTATAGTCATCAACAGATCTCCCAAAGGAATACTTGGAATAAAAAAATTAAGAACCCTGTTCTTTGAAGCCTTTGTAGAACAAATAGAGGAAGAATTGAGAAAGAAGAGAGAAGAATCATTCCCTCTTCCCTCTTCTTCTAATTGAAGAAAGAGATTATCTCAACATAAAAAGTAGAATATTTTGCCTCATTCTGTATTACATAAGTAAGATTTGGCCTACTGTGTTTGGCTCCAGAGAATAAAATGAAATGATGGAAGTTACAAGTAAATAAATGTCAATTCAACTCAAGAAACATTAAAAACTCTACTATGTGCAAGACAATAAACCAAGTGTTAGAGACATAAAGACAAAAATGATGTAAACTTTCCCCTAAAAGACTGAAGGCAGGTTATATTTGCCTGTGTAAATAAATTCAATGTAAAACAAAATAGTTTCAAGACCTAAGGAATTCTAAGTACTCAAAGGATCAGAAAAGTACTGTAGGAAGTGGTACTATTTGTAGATATATATATATATTTAATATAAATAATTGATGATTAAAGTTATCCATTGAGGGATGATCTGTAAAAATAAAATTACACTTGGTAAAATAAAAGTAATAAAATATGACTAGAAAACAAATCCCATGTCTTTCTCAATCTTGTTTTATTTTTGGAGTCCATTTCTTCTTCTGAAAATGTTTTCTATGTTTTATTCTGCTTCCATCTGTTGTGAAATTCAATCAAATTTCCTTTTCTAATGAGTGCATTGTGAGTTGGTAGTATTTTAAAATTAACTGGACTACTTAAAAATATAACAGTGGTGATTAATATCTCAGGAAAGAAGAGTTGGTGAAATATAATTTCCTTTCCCATTCTAGGACTCTATAAGTTTGGTTATATGACTCCTAAAAGGATATGGGGTGAGGAACATGGGGAATGGAGCTTCAGAATAATTATTAATAGTTATCCATACCAATAACAATTCTATTCATTATGAGTCATTTACAGCATGCTGGATACCAATTCAACATTTATCTATTTATTTTGCACACAAGGTTCATATGGACAGAGAATGCAGAAGTAAAACAGACTGAATTTTTGCCTGTGGATAAACAAAGGAGTGTGGAAATCATGGTGTGTCTGTGACACTAGATTTCATTATTCAGGAAATAATCACATTTTGCATTTTTAGGATATGTCTTTTATCAAAAACTTTATGGTATGTTGGTTGAAAATTATTAAACATTTTGCATGTGATGAATGGTCCCAAGAAATCATGTTTAAGTAGAAGAAATTAAACCTGCACATGATTCATAAGTGCAAAGTGCTCTGGAAAGTCTAGATATATGAATATAGTGTCCTCTTATGCTTTCCAGAACCCTACTTATTGACACTGAAATAAGGAGTTTCTGAATTCATCTTAGCAAAAAATTGTTAAGTTTCTACTACTATGTGCAAGCCATATGCTAGATGTTATGTATGCAAAATTGAAAAAAGAAATAGCTCCTGCCATCCAAGAATTTATATCCTAAAATAAGAGTTAAGATAAATGAAGAAGTATGATGTAAGATAGAATGTGGCAATGTCAAATTTGAGATTTAGAGAAAATTCTGAGAAATTTAAGGAAACTTAAATTTTACTTAGGAGGATGCAGTGTCAGGGAAATTTTCAGGAGGGGTGGTATCCAGGTTTGGCCTTGAATAAATGGAGCAACTTCAAAAGACTGGGATTATGGTAACATAGTGGATAACAACAAACATTCCTTTTCAAACATAGTGGATAACAACAAGAAAGACATGAAGAAAAGAAAAAGAAAAACAAGTAAATATGAATAAAGTCACAATCTTTTTTTCAGTTTCCTCATCTGTAAAATGAGGATATTAATAGCATCTGTCTCCTAGGTTGGAAGATCAAACAAGTTAAAATATGTAAGTTAATATTGTAAGGTTTTGTAAGCTTTAAATAACTATATAAATGCTAGTTACTACTGCTCTTATTGTACTACTGATATATGAGGAAGTGGTGCCATTTCGTTGAAATTCAGTATAATTTGTTTGAAAAGAGACTACTATGAAAACATAATATTTTTGAATAGAGAGGGCAATGTTCTGAAGAACTTGATAAGACCCTCCAAACTAAATCTAGACATATTTTTACATTTGGTAAATTTAATGAAAAAATGGGAAAATATAAAGTAGTGAAAAATCAGTTGGAATAAACACTTCTGGAATAAGGAATGAAAGAGGCCAAAGACTTAGATCTTACTCAGAAAATTCATGTTTTACATCATGAATACTATGAAAAAACTACTACTATTGTAACATGCTAAATGTAGAAAGTACTGAATATCAAATAGATTATATTTCAACACATTAGAAATTACTGTTTAATATGTAAGAAATTCTTCAATCAGCTCTGTGTATACATATAATAAGATTGTTAACTTGTTAGAGCAAATATTAAAAAAATCAGAAGAAAAATAAAAGCGAAAATAGCATAAAATGAAAACTATTCCAACTTGACTTATTTTTTTAAAAGTTATTAAAGAAAAATAGAACATGGACAGAAGAAAAACTATCAATACCATTTTCAGTAATTTCATACAACAGTTTAACAGATGAAAATGAATTGCTATTAAAAAGAAGAAAAGAATACAAAAAAAGTCTAAGTAAAGACTATTTGCAGAGGGGAGAGATACGGTAGCACAGGACAGAGTTAGCTTAAAATTTGAACTCATATGATAATCTTGCTGAGAAATATAATGGAAATCTATTAGAAATGTTGATTTATAAAAGAGAGAAGCATTAGAAAAAAGAGCATTTTTTAAAAACTCAGTGAGAAATACAACTAAGCAGTCATCCTAAGGCCATTTAAGGAAGTAAATGTGAGTACAATGAATGGAACAAAAATGGACTAAATCTACCAAAGATGTTTTATAATGTGCCCTTTTGACTATCAAAACCAGTGAATTGACTCTAATATCATAGTCAAAAAATAAAGATATAGAAGCTAAAGAAGAGAAGTAAGAAAAGTAGCTGGATTGGCCCAAATGTACACAGAGTAGATCTGTGTGGGAAATGATATGGTTGAGATAACATTAAAAGATCAATTAAAAATGTATCTGAAGTGGGAAAAGAAAAGACATGGGGAAAAATCAGATTTTATTATTAACAAAAATAAGTGTGGAAGAGGAGGAACTGATAGAACATCAATAACTACTATATTATGCCTACTTTCCTAATTGTATAAAATAAAAATACTATATATAAATTCAGAGTGTCCTAGAAGATATTATAAGAATAAAACATTGATGCTTTAAAATTTTACCATTACAAAACTGATTGAAAGACAGATGATACAAGCTGCCACTAAGTTTATTCTCTATTGACTATATAAAAGATTTTGATTCAACAGAAAAGAAACTCCCTAGAGCTCCTCTGAAAAGAAGATAGTTTTGATGCACACATCAAAATTATTCAAAATTTCTTTAAAAGTAAGAGAACAGAAATAAAGTTGTTTAATAACATTCTGATTATAAACAACAGGTAAAGTATAAAATATGAAGATATATGCTTGCCAAAAAATAATTTGATATTTTATCTAAGAGATCCAAGTAAAAAAGGAGCTTTCTATAAATATAAAATTGCTCCAGATGATCATATTTGTAGATATATGACTTTTTGCTAGTTGTTTCAAGCCCCAGAATACTGGATAATTCCTTAGTTGTGTTCTATACTCCAGGAGCCTAACCAAATCCACAGAAATTAGTAAATAAATCAACAAGACTTAATAGGTGCCAAGCCCTATATTTGGCACAGTAATACAAATATAAAGATGAGATAATAGCTATTCTTAATAAGTTTATAATCTATTAGGAATATGAATATATATATGTAATCTAATAAAATGTAGTCTATTTAGAGAGAATACTAGTAATAGGTAAGACCAAGGAAAGCTTAATTTAGAGATTTGTGCTTGAAGTCTTGGGCTTCTTTCTTGAAGGAAGAATGAAACTTTTTGAAAAAGAGGGAAAGAGGATATAAATTCCAGACATGTAGTATACCTAGTGCAAAAGCATGGAAATAGAATTAGATAAATGGGAAACAAAGAGATAGACTTGGCTTTATAGCATAGAGTGAAGGGAAAAGACGTGATATACAATGAGTCTGGGAAGAGACTATCAAAAGCTATATTTTAAACTTTTCTAGCATCGTAGATACTTCCTAAGCATGTGTTCTATTGACAGAGCCATTTTTAAGTCTGGTACAGCTTTGCATTTTTTCATTAACTTCCATGAAATTCTTGATTTTTTATTCTTGTGGATGAACTTTGTTATGATTTTTTTCTATCTATAAAGTAATTTCTTGGCAGATTGATTAGTATGGAACTGAATATCTCCTTTTTTCTTAAGGATTTTTATTTGCATTATGTTGGGAGATCTGTCTTCTTTTACAAGTTGACTTTTATTGAAATGTTTCACATGAAAAAAAATGTCCCTTCATATTCAACTCACAATTATTCCCTCTGTCTAGCTCCATTGCTCTTCAGAATATCATATTACTAGCTGTCCAGGCCTTTAATGTATAAACTGCTAAATCTTGGGTTGTCCTGGTTGTGGCTCCATTATAACTGAATTGTTTCTGGATGCATTTAATATCTTTTCCTTGAGCTAGGAGTTGCAGAAGTTGGCCACAATATTCCTGGAAGTTTTCATTTGGGGATCACTTTCAGAAAGTGATTGCTGGATTCTTTCAATTTCTATTTTATCCCCTGGTTCTAAAATATCAAGACAGTTTTTTTTTTTGTTTTGTTTTGTTTTTGTTTTGTTTTGTTTTTGATTATTTCTTAAAATATCATGTTCCTTTTTTGTTTGTTTGTTTTTGTTTTTATTTTTTTATTTTTTTTTAAATCACAGCTTTCAGGTTGTTTTAATTACCTTATCTCTCCTGGATCTATTTTCCAGGTCAATTGTTTTTTTCTGATGAAATATTTCAATATTTTTGTCTTTTTTTGTTTTGCTTGATTTCTCACAAAGTCATTAGCTTCAATTTGTTCAGTTCTCTTTTTTAAGAAATTATTTTCCTCAGTGAGCTTTTGTACCTTTTTTTCCCAATCGGCCAAATTTGCTTTTTTAGGGCATTCTTCTCTTTGTTAGCTTTTTGTATTTCCTTTTGCACCACTCTCAGTATTTTCCCTAATTTTTCTTCTGTCTCTCTTACTTGATTTTCAATGTCCTTTTTTGAGCTCTTTCATGTCCTGAGCCTAATTCCTATTTTTCTTGGAAACTTTGGATGTAAGTGCTTTGACTTTGTTTTCATCTTCTGAGTGTGTATTTCGATCTTCCCTGTCATCATCATAACTTTCAATAGTCAGAAATTTTTTTTGGTTGTCTGTTTTTTTTTTTCCTAGCCTATTACTCAGCTTTTAACTGTTTGTTAAAACTGGGCTCTGTTTCCATGGTGGAGGTTGCATTGTCCTAAGCTTCAGGTATTTTGTACAGCTATTTTTTTTTTTTTTTTTTTTGCTGAGGCAATTGGGGTTAAGTGACTTGCCCAGGGTCACACAGCTGTTACGTGTCTGAGACCAGATTTGAACTCAGGTCCTCCTGACTTCAGGGCTGGTGCTCTATCCACTGTGCCACCTAGCTGCCCCTGTACAGCTATTTTCAAAGATTCTTCCAGGAATATGAACTTAAGCAATCTTTTCTGCCCTGAAGGTGTTAGGACCAAACCACAGTAGTTGTAAAATCTAGGTTAAGGCTGGGGCCAGACTGTCGGAATTGGAGCCAGAGTTGTGCTGGCTCAGCTCATACGTGACTGAACACAAGACTTTTGGCTCTTCTACAGAGATATAATCTAGGAATTTGCACATTTACTACTCTTTTGTACTATGCACTGGTTTGTGAACAACTACAAGCAATCTTTTCAGTCATGGAACTCCTGAAGTCAAAAATTCTGTTTTGTTAGAGCTTCTCCTCATGTTGAGATTAAGATGTAGTGCTTGCAATCTGGTTTCAAGTATAAGCAATACAATAGAGTCTTTAGTGCCAGCAAAGGGATCCTGGTAAATGCCCTTGCCATCTGTGGGCTGAGAGATCCAGAAATCACTACTGGAAATCTGGGTGATTCAGTCACCAGACTTTCCTTTCTGACTTTATAGTATCTTGAGCTAGGAAATTGTTTCATTATATGCTTGTGTGGGTCCTGCTGGTCTAGAATTTAATTATGGTCATCACTGAAAGATATTTGGAAGAGTAGAGGGTTGAGTTTGGGTGAAACCCTGACTTTACTTCTCCAACTTGGCTCCACCTCCAAAAAGTTGTTTTTAATTGTTTTCTTTATTTTTCTGGTTATACATATGCATAATTTTTAAATACACATTTCCCCATGAATCATGATGGGAAAGCAAAATCAGAATAAAGGGAAAAAACAAGAAGAAAAAAGAACATAAAAAAAGAAAAAAGTGAACATAGCATGTGTTAATTTACATTCAGTCTCCATAGTTCTCTCTCTGGATGCAAATGGCATTTCCTATCCAAAAATATTGGTATTGCCTTAGATCATTGAACTACTGAGAAACAAACAAATCTTTCATAATTGATCATCACACAACCTTGCTGTTACGGGGTACAATGTATTCTGTTTGTTTCAGTCAGCAGTAGTTCATGTAAATCTTTTCAGGCTTTTCAAAAATCAGCTTGTTCACATAGAATAATAATATTCCATTACTTTAATATACCATAGCTTATTCAGCCATTCCTCAATTAATGGGCATCTACTCACTTTCCATTTCCTTGCTACTACTAAAAGAACTTCTACAAACATTTTTGCACATGTGGGTCCTTTCCCCACCTTTATGATTTCCTTGAGATACAGACCTAGTAATAGCACTGCTATATCAAAGGGAATGAAATGCACAGTTTTATAACTCTTTGGGCATAGTTCCAAATTGCTTTCCAGAATGACTGGACCATTTCACAACTCCAACAACAATGCATCTCCTCCAATATTTATCATTATTTTATCCTGTAATCTTGAAGCCAATCTAAAAGGTATACAATCATACCTTAGAGTTGTTTTAATTTGTATTTGTCTCATCAATACTGATTTAGAGCATCTTTTGGTATGACTATAGATGACTTTAATTTTATCATTTGAAAATTATCTTTTGGTATCTTTTGACCATTTATCAATTGGGGAATGAATTGTATTCTTATAAATTTGAGACAGTTCATTATATATTTTAAAAATGAGGCCTTTACCACAAATACTGTCTGTAAAGTTTTTTTCCCCCAGCTTTGAACTTCCCTTTTAATCTTGTTTGTGTTGGTTTTCTTTGTGCATAAGCTTTTTAATTTAATGTAATCAAATTTTCCATTTTGAATTTCATAATATTCTCTAGTTCTTCTTTGGTCATAAATTCCTCCCTTCTCCAAAGATCAGATAGGTAAACTATCCTTTGCTCTCCTAATTTGTCTATAGTATCATCCTTTACTCCCAAATCATGTTCCCATTTTGATCTTACTTTAGTATGGAGTATAAGATGTAGATCTATGCCAAGATTCTGACATATTATTTTCCACTTTTCCCACAAAAAGGTTTTTTTTTTACTGTGTTCAAACTTCTTCCAGAAAAAGATATACCTTCTTCATGACTATATTCAATGATTATTGTTGTATATTGGCAAATTATTTAACACCACATTCAATGAAGTAATTAAAATGAGCATAACCCAAAAGACATACAGGATAGGCAGACATTGCAACTACATCATTAGAAGGAATATCAATAGTAATGAGATCACAGATGCATTTCAGCATTGAGTCTGAACCTATATTCAATGACTTTAAAATTGACTCTGTCTTAGAAATATAGAAGTAGTTTTATGTTTGAAGGGAAAGAATAGTCTTTCTCTTTTTCAGGTCAAACTTACATAGGCTGAAACACATTGCAAATATCAAATAATTAAGAAAAGTAGTTTAAAGCAGTGCTGTCAAACTCAAATAGAAATGAGGATCACTAAACTAGATATGAAGATCCCTGGAGGCCATATATTGACATAGAAAACCACATAATAACAAAATAACATCTATATTTATTGTATATATTTTGTTAAATATTTCCCTTTTTGGATTGTTTCTAATTAGAAAATGGGATTTTAATCCAATTGGACAGCAATTGGGAATATTTTAGGCTGCATTCAGCCAAAGAGAATTCCTATTTAACACTCTATAGTAAAGCAATCTCCTAGTAGTGAACCTATGGGATGACAATTTTCCAGTTCTTTTTCCCAGCTATTCCTTTGCTTCTTTTGTACTGAGATTTTTCTTCTACATAAAGATAGTGTGTGGCATAGTGAGATTTCAATGTACTTGGAATTAAGAGAGATCCAGATACTGCTTTTAATCATGCAAGAGTCATGTAACTTAGTGCAAGTCACCTAACTTTGATGAGTTCTATTTATATTTAAGATCTTTAAGATGCTGGGAAAAGTGGAAAATATTATGTCAGAAAGAAGGCATAGACCTACATCTCACTCCATATCAAAATAAAGTCAAAATGGATATATAGGTTGGGCATAAAAGGTGACACCATAAGCAAATTAGAAGACCAAGGCATAATTTACCTATCAGATCTTTGGAGAAGAGAGGAATTTATGTTCAGAGAAAATGTTCAGAAAACATTATGAAAGAGGAAATGGACAGCTTCAATTACATTAAAAAGGTTTTGCACAAACAAAACCAATAGAAATAAGATTAAAAGGGAAGTACAAAGCTGAAAAAAAATTACAGCCGATATTGATTATAAATGTTTCATTTCTAAAATATATAAAGAACTGTATCAAATTTATAAGAATATAAGTAATTCACCATTTTATAAATGGTCAAAGAATATGATCAGACAATTTTCAGATGATGAAATTAAAGGCATCTATAGTCATATAAAAAATTCTCCAAATCACTATTGATTGGAGAAATGCAAATTGAAACAACTCTGAGGTGCCACCTCATATCTCTCAGAATTGGGAAGATGACAGGAAAAAATGATAAATGTTGTTGGGGATGTGGGAAAACTAGGACACTAATGCATTGTTGGTGGAGTTGGGAAGTGATCCAACCATTCTAAAGAGCAATTTGGAACTATGCCCAAAGGACTATCAGCTGTGTATATACTTTGAGCCAGAAGCGCCACTACTGGGTTGTATCCCAGGGAAATCATAATGGAGGGAAAAGGACCTACATGTGTGAAAATGTTTCTAACAGCTCTTTTTGTAGTAGCAAAGAACTGGAAAATGAATAGATGCCCATCAGTTGGGAAATTACTGAATAAATTGTGGTATATGAAGGCAATGGAATACTATTGTTCTATTAAAAATTATGAACAAGCTGATTTTAGAAAGGCCTGGAAAGATTTACCCAAACTGAATAAAACAAGGAGAACCAGGAATACATTGTATATATACTCATCACATGTTATTGCAAAATTATGAAAGACTTGGTTCTTTTCAGTAGTTCACTAATTTAAGGCAATCCCAATAGACTTGGGATAGAAAATGTCATCTACATCCAGAAAAAGGAATTATGGAGGTTGAATGTAAATAAACTCCTGCTATGTTCACTTTTTTTTGTTTTTTTTTTCTCTCCCATGGTTTTCCCTTTTGTTCTAATTTTTCTCTCCCAATATGATTCATAAAACACTATGTATTAAAAATAAATAAATACATAAATAAACTAAAAAGATACATATATAATATGTAAATTCTACCTCACAGACTTATTGTAAGGGCTAAATGAGATAATGGCTATGTACTGATAAACATACTTTGGTCCTAGTTGTCTTGAGAGGAGACATAATCTCTTTTGACTCTGACACTAATGTATGTTATATGACTTCCCTTATGCTCTCTAACTGATTTTTTTATCCATTATAATCTTAAAGGAATTGACCTACTCTATCCTTTAATATGTTTCTCCTCCCCAGTCTTTTATTCTGTTAATTCTGTTCTGTGTAAACCCAATAAACTCTTACTGACTGACTTTAAGACGTTGATTACTTAAAATATGTCCTTTAACAGACATCATTTAGGATGAACAATTGTGCTTTGCAAACTTTAAAAGAAGGCAACACATAAATCTACTACTCCATTTTATGTTAAGATACTTACTATTCTTTTTAAGTTACTAAAAGTGGTTTTTTTCTTCTTTTTATACCAATTCCATTATATACAATCCCTACACTCAATCTTCAAGGTCTAGTTGTACTTATTGAAATGACCATTTGGGACAGAATGAATCCTTTTCTTCTTCTCATAAATACTCCTTTAAAAAAAAGAGTACTTCAATAAGAGGCAAGAAATATGTTCCCATACAGCCTGAGATATATTCATTCATTGAACCCATCAAAATCCAACCACTTAAGTCACTAAAAGAAAGGGGTCATGTGTTTCCCATCCTCCAGGGACCAGTCTAATTCATATCCTGCTCAATTTCACACTGACACCTCATCAGTTACGAGGGTAAAGAATGGAAAGTATTTCTTTTGCAACTGATTTACAATTACTTTTTTGTTTGTTTGTTTTGGGATGGATTTAGAAAAAGCAAAATTATTTTAAAGAGGCTCGGAATTCAGCAGGAGAAAAGTTTTAGGTAATTGATGAAAGGAGTTCACATTTTGTATATTTTCTAATCTATGTGTGACTTATAAATGATAGCAAAGATTACCTTCACAAAACATATGCATGATTGTGTAAATAAAAGGTAATTTTGAGATTTCATCATAAAAATAGCTTAAGTGTGAACATCAATGTTTGGAAAACATCTTTTTTTATATATAAAGCTTTTTATTTACAAAACATATGAGTGACCTTTCAACATTGACCTTTGCAAAAACTTTTTTCCCAAGCTTTTCCCCTTCTTCCCCCCACCTCCCACCCCTAGATGACAGGTAATCTAATACATGCTAAATAGGATAAATTATATGACAAATACAATACATGTATACATATCTATACAGTTATCTTACTGCACAAGAAACATCAGATCTAGAAAGAGAAGAAGAAAAAACAACCTAAGAAGGAAAACAAAATGCATGGAAATATTCACAGAAAGTGGTAAAATGCTGTGTTGTGGTTCACACTCAGTTCCCACAGGCCTCTCTCTGGATGTATATGACTATCTTCATCGCAGAACAACTGGTTTGAATCACATCATTGTTGAAGAGAACCATGTCCATCAAAATTGATCATCGTATAGTCTTGTTGCTGTGTATAATGTTCTCCTGGTTCTGCTGATTTCACTCAGCATCAGTTCATGCAAGTCTCTCCAATCTTCTCTGAAATCCTCCTGTTGGTCATTTCTTACAGAACAATAATATTCCATAACATTCATATACCATAATTTATTCAGCCATTCTCCAATTGATGGGCATCTTTTCAATTTCCAGTTTCTTGCCACTACAAAAAGGGCTGCCACAAACATTTTTGCACATGTGGGTCCCTTTCCCTCTTTTAAAATCTCTTTGGGATATAGGCCCAGTAGAAACACTGCTGGGTCAAAGGGTATGCACTGTTTGATAACTTTTTGAGCATAGCTCCAAATTGCTCTCCAGAATGATTGGATCCGTTCACAGTTCCACCAACAATGTATCAGTGTCCCAGTTGGAAAACATCTTTTCACAGAACCTAAATTACTATAACAAGTAACTCTCTAACTTATTATCTCGGAAAGAAACTGACTACAGCTTTCCCCCAGGGTTCTCGGTATATTACTAAAAAGTTGGTTCATGTTCTTGCTAAGCACTCCTGAAATATATGCTTTTCTCCACTATTAGCCAACATTAATTGGTATACCTGTTCCACTTAAGCAATTAACATCAGTTTTTATAAAAGGAGATTTACTTTCCAGATATAATAAGAACAGAAGTATAAATATTTCCCCCCAACAGTTTTATACACAATCTAACCTATGCCCCTCTAGGGAAAATGGGTTCAAAAATAACCCCATTTCTATATAGCATCGATCCTATCAAGTTTACATCCAACTTCTGCATCAGTGCTAAATAAGCCCTTGTCTCAATGACAATGGGCTGGTTCTCACAGGACTCCTCAGGCCATTAATACTAGACTGGCACCAAACCATAGTTTAAACTCAATTCCTCAAATCCTAGATTCCTAAACTCCAGAATAGAATTTATTTTTTCTTTTTTATTTCCTTTCTTTTTTCTTTTCCTTTCTGCTTCTTCTTCCCTCCTTCTCTCTCTCCCTCCTTTTCCTTCTTTTCTTCTCTGTCTGTCTGTGTCTGTGTCTGTGTCTCTCTCTGTTTCTGTCTCTATGTCTCTGTCTTTGTCCATCTCTGTCTCTTCTTCTTCTTCTTCTTCTTCTTCTTCTTCTTCTTCTTCTTCTTCTCACCAGCCTTACTTAAATGACAAGTAACCTTACTAAAGCTTAGGTCTTCCCATATTGTTTTTCTCCTTAACTCCCCATTTTTGATTTCCTTCAGTTATGTTAACTTATGTCTGATTCTTTATGACCCTTTTTGGGGGTTTTCGTGACAAAGGTGCTGGAGCAGTTTGGTATTTTCTTCCCCAGCCAGATGGCACAGAAGGCAGCTTGGTAATGAAGTAAGTAGAGTACTGGGCCTGGAATCAGGAAGATCTGAGTTCAAAGCCAGTCTCAGATGTTTATTACCTATGTGATTTGGAGCATGTTACTAAACCTCTGTCTTCCTCAGTTTTCTTAACTATAAAATGAGGATCATAATTGAACTTATTTCACAGTTTTTGTGAAGATTAAATGAGATAATATTCATAAATTGCTTACTTAATACAATATCCAGAACACAGTAGGCATTTAATAAATATTCTTTCCCTTCCAATTTAGTTGTGACTTCCTTGACAAGGACCTTCTTTATATTCCCCATGTTTAGCAGAGTATCTAGTGCATAACAAGTACTTGATAAATGACCATTGGCTGATTAATTGGTTGATCCCCAGATCTCAGGAGCTCTGTCATTATTAGGCCACAATGACTCAGTGTAATATATAGCAAGATACTTGTTCTTTCCAGGCAGCTAGAGTGGTGCAGTGGATAGAGTCCCTGCCCTGGCATCATGAGGACCTGAGTTAAAATCCAACCTCAGACATATTAACTTGTGATTCTAGGAGAGTCACCTAACCCATTTTGCCTCAGTTCTACATCTGTAAAATGAACTGGAGAAAGAAATGGCAAACCTCTCCAGTATTCCTAACCAAGAAAACCCTAAATAGAGTCACAGAGATTTGGGTACAAACTGAAGCAACTCAACAACAACAAAATATTGTTCATTATGTAGAAATTATACTTGCTTATTTTATTCAGTCATTTTGAATGTTTTGTGATAGTAAAATAAAGTTCAGAATGATTATTATTGGTACATGCTATTACAGCCTTTTTAATAACTGCTCCTTTGAGAGTTCCCCAGGTTGGAAATCAATAATGTTAAGAAAAATCCATTTGATTTGGAATTAAAAGAACTGAATTCAAATCTGCTTTTGTGTGCCATTGTGCTAGTCACTTTTTCACTTCTTTCTCCATTTTTAACCTGGAAAATAGGAATATTATTACCTTCTTCACAGGGTATTTGTAAAGGAATCAAGATATAGTAAATATACCTTGAGGATGGCTCAACAGTCTTACATAAATTATAAAACACTATAGAAATATTTTAAATGGATTATTTTGAGCTCCCAAACTCATATATTGTATTATAATTTAAATTTGGGTCTTATAAAGAAAAAAAGAAAAAATGTGATTGATTAATATAGCAGACTAATTTTAGAGAAACAAAGTGGGATTTAGGTCTATGATAATGTAGAGACAACTGCACCTGTAAATATGTATTTAATTGAACTTCGACAAATATGGATATGTGTCACTGCTCTTCTCGCCTTTTATTCATCCCTTCTATCACAGGATAAGAGATCTAGAGCAGAAAGGGACTGTGGAGGCCCTCTAATATGAACTTTTAATTATTACAGAGAATAAAACTAATAGGGAGATTGTCAAAGGTTACACAGATAGTTGGCATCGCAAGAACAATAAAATTTCACAAATTCTCACGTAAGATCCAAACACACAAAGAACCATAAAGACACGTTATCGCAAACTGTATAGGTCAGAGTATAATTCCATCATTCCCATGTTTGACCACTTCCATTCCCTATAAACCAAAGAAATTTACAAAAAAAATAAATGGATGAGCATTTCCCTTAGATTTAGAACAGCGGAATTATAAAACAATGTTTACTCCTTTATGCAGCTGTGTAGGAATAGGAAGAATGATTTCAGATTCTATTTATATATTGTATGATCCTTTACTTGAAGCTAAAAATGAATAAGTAGTTTAATTTATCGATAAATTGAATAGCAAAAACCTAACATCATTTAGAAAAATATGAATTTGAAAATAGTAAATGGATGCAATAGTAATTATTTTATTCATTCTTACTTTATTGTAAAACTTCTGGTGCCATGTTTTTTTTTTAATTATCAACTTTTTTTGAGGAAGCAGAGTTCCATGATTGGCCCAGGGTCCAATAGCTTGCAAACATCTGAGGCAGATTTGAACTCATATCCTCCTGAGTCTAGGGCCAGTGCTATATACACTATGCCACCAAGATAGTTCAAGACAGTTCTAATTAGAAAAAAGGGATTAAGAATTGAAAAAGGGCTTTATCCAAAGGATGATAAATGGAAATGTTCTGAGATGGGGACATTTGTACAGGAAAACCTTGGAATCTGACTTTTGGTTGTCTGAATAGTCTTAATATAGCTATTAATGACCTGAAAGAAATAGTCATCAGACTGCTAATGAAATTTTCAGCTGTGTTAAGATTAAGAGGAAATATTAACATGAGTGAAGACGAAAAGAACATAAATAGATCAGAAGAGGTTCAAGCAAAATGCATTGATTTAACTCTGAGAATTGTAGTGACAATGGGAAAAAGTTAGATAAATTACATTAAAAGTTTAAAAGGTTCATATTGGTATAAGTACATTTTAAGACTTGCATTTTTTATTTTAATATGTGAAACTTTAACTTTCATTCAAATACATTAGCACTCTTATACAAACTCAAACATCAGTAATTGGATTTAGCTTCCAACTCCGAATTCAAGAAAAAGCAAAATTTCAAAGTATGAACATTGGATGGTCCTCCATGTAGAGTTCTACAGACCAAAGCTTTTACTATAAGCAATAGGTAGGAGTTAAAGAAAAGGCAAATTTAGTATTCATTTGAAAAAAATTTTCCTAATATATTAAATTATCCCTAAGTATGGTGAGTCCTCTCTGTAAAGGTAGTTTACAAAATTTTAGCAGTTTTTGAGCAGACCATGAATGATAACAACATATTGGGAGTGATATCATAATCATTCTTTTATTCTAACTGCCCCAAACCCAGAAGTTCTGGAAAAAATCACTTCATGCTAAGGTATGGGTCATGTTTAGGTTCTACCTTAAAAGGGCTATCAGATTATGCCCACTGTTTCTGATAAAGGCCTCATTTCTTATTTCTAAAATATACAAAGAATTGTGTCAAAATTATGAGCACAAATTATTCCCCAACTGATAAATGGTCAAAGGATATAAACAGACAATTTTCAGTGATGAAATTAAAGTCATCTATAGTCATATGAAAAAATGCTCTAAATCACTTTTGATTAGAGAAATGCAAACTTAAATACCTCTGAAGTACCACTTCACACCTCTCAGATTGGCTAAAATGACAGGAAAAGATAATGATAAATGTTGGAGGATATGTGGGAAAATTGAGACACTAATTCATTGTTGGTGGAGTTGTCAAAAATCTAACCATTCTGGAGAGCAATCTAGAACTATACCCAAAGGACTACCAAACGATATATACCTTTTGACTCAGCAATACCATTACTGGGTCTGTACCCCAAATAAATCATAAAGGAAGGAAAAAAACCCACACATGAAAAATGTTTGTAGTAGCTCTTTTTGTAGTAGCAAAGATTTGGAGAATGAGTAAATGCCCATCAATCAGGGAATGGTTGAATAAGTTGTGATATATGAAGGGAATGTAATATTATTGTTCTATAAAAAAATGATGAACAAGCTGGTTTTAGAAAGGCCTGGACAGATTTGTATGAACTGATGCTGAATGAAATAAGCAGAGCCAGGAAAAAATACACAATAACAGCAAGAATGTACAATGATCAACTATGAAAGACCTGATACTTCTTATTAGTTCAGTGAGAGAAAGGCAATCTCAATAGACTTTGAATAGAAAATGCTATCTGCATTCAGAAAAAGAGCTATGAAAATTGAATGTAAATTGACACATACATGTTCACTTCTTTTTTCTGTGTTTTTCTTCACTTCTATGGTTTTCCCCTTTCGTTCTAATTTTTCTCTCCCAACATGATTCATAAAGCAATGGGTATTATAAATAAATAAACAAGAAGCAAGTCAAGAACAAAGGCATTAAATTAAAACAGAGAACACAACATAACCCTGCCATAGAAAAGCAAGATATATGTGTGTCTGTGTCAGTTTCTTGCACAACATGACAAATATGTAGATATGTTTAAAAGGATTGCACATGTTTAATTTATATCAGATTGTTTGCTGTCTTGGTGAGGGAGGAGGAAAGGGAACAAGAGAGAAAAATTGGAACATAAAGTTTTACCAAAATGAATGTTGAAAACTATCTTGATGTATATTTGAAAAATAAAATACCACTGAGAAACAAAAGGGAATATCAGAGTTCCTTTTAGGAAAAGTTAATTAATATAGTAAATATAGTAAAATATGTAACAAATAGAATAAAACTACTAGGTAGCAAAGGGTATTTATATAAGCATGAGCTATATTTGTATTAATAAATGGATGCTATCTCAGGGGTAAATCTTAAGACAATATTTCTGACTTTATATAGCTTATTATAGTTTGGTACAGAACAAGAATTTTAGATAATTAACATAGTCAAGACATCCTTTTTTTCTCTTACCATTTACACAGAATAGGCTAATTTTATGCTGTTTTGTCAATTATCATCTGTCCCATCCCTTCCCCCCTGCTCAACATATTACTTTATTCTCCCTGAACTATCCTCTTTCATATCAAACTACTCTTTATTTCAGTCTTGAACTTTCCTCTGCTTCCCTTCAGCATACTTAATAACAGATTATCATTTGTCTTCCCCACAAAGGCTTTAGCAATTCTGGCCTCAAAGATGAATAGTGATTTTTAGGGGAAATCAAATGTCGGTAATTTTTAGCCAGAATTGTCTATATTGGTTTTCTAAACTGCCCCCAAATCACTGTTCAATTATGCTTCATAGTGATATGATCATTCAGTTCTGGAAGGTAGATGCTATTTATTAAAACTGCAAAGAAGTTGTGAATTTGATGATTCAGGTAAAGAAAGAAGAATGACAGAATATAAACTAAACCATGAGTAATAGCTAATGCTCTATATGCAATCAACTTGGGGTCAAATAATTTTTAAAGGTGGGTTATAAGGAAATGTCATGGCAGCATGCAGAGAACTAAAATGCCCTCATCATCCTTGGTGAGGTAGGATAATTCCACGAAGTTATGATCACTCCAATTTTGGCAGTACTTTCAGGTTAGTAAAATTTGAACAAAAAATTTGTGAGGAAGACAGGTGTAGTTTGTATCAACTTGATTTTACAGATGGGGAAATTGAGCTTTAGAGTAGAAATGATACTATTGATGACCAACTATACCTATTAGACTCAAAGAAGGACAATATAAAAATATAGAAGCATGAATCAAATTTCAGGCCTCTTTTCACTCAATTTGCCTAATACTTAGATCTTATTTGCACAATGTAACAAATATTTAATTTAATCTTTCATGTTAACTTAGGGCATTTAGGGTATTCAGCTTTAGAACTCCACTGAAAATCTAAGATGTCTTCTTTTTCTTTTTTTAAGAACAAGGACATATTTAACTACTTTATCTAATTGGCTCAAGCTACTTTTCAAAGTCCACCTTCCCATCCATTCCTCAACAGCTAATTGGTTGCCATCTGTTCAGCAGTTGTCCAAGTATCCTCTTCCTTCTCCCCTACCCTACTCCTGTACTCATATCAATATTATTATTGCTTTTGGGAAGGTAGTGACAATTGAATGCTTTAGAGATCAAATCAATATTTGTCATACTCCGAATCAAAACTCCCTTTTCAGGATACCACTTCTCTATTTTTGTTATTTCTATGTATTATAATATAAGCTCTTTGAGGGCAAGGACTGTCTCTATTTTATATTTGCATTCTTTACATGTGCATAGCATATAGTAATACTTAATTCTCTTTCCTTCCTTCCTTCCTTCCTTCTTTCCTCCTTTCCTAACTTCCTTCTGTCTTTCTTTTCTTGTTAGTGGAAACTCACTGCATCCTAAGTTAAATAATTCTACTTTTTGAATCAATCTGATTGTTGAGAAGTTTCCCCAGACAATAAGGTAAAATATTCCTTTGTAATTTCACAGAATCACAAAGCTAAAAATGAATCTCCAATGATATTGAATTTAATCTATACAGCTGAATGGATTTTAACTATATCTTCCACAAGTAGTTAATAGATCTTTGCAGAAAGTCTTCTAGTAACAAGAAAAAACAGTTTCTGGCATTTTTGCATAATTTTGCTTAAAATTGTTTTGGTTTTTCCTTGTATAGAACTAATATTTGCCTCTTAATACATCCATTGCTCCTAATTCTACCTTATAATGTTTTACAGAAAGAAATTTCCTTTTTACGTGACAGCCCTTCAAATATTTGAAGGCTGTTATTATTCCTCACACAGGTCATCTTTCCTTTAGAATAAATAGTTCCAATTCCTTCATCTGATCTCCACACAGTATAACCTCAAGGTCTTTTACCATATCAATTGTCTTCTTCTGAATAAAATGTTCCTCCTAAAATAAAACATAATTGTCTAGTTGTGATATGACCTTGGAAGAATAAAACAGATTAATTATCTTGATGGTCTTGGACATTATACTTCTCTAATAAAACTTAAGGTGGTTTTGATTCTTTGTGTATGTGTGTGTGTATGCATATGTGTGTTCCTATCATGTTCTTGGATTTCATTAAAACTTGGAGATATGTTCAAGTCAAACTGTTACACAATAATGATTATCTTTTCTGATATGTGAGGTTGCCTTTTAAAAATCAATTTTTAAACTCATTTATCTTTATTATGTTTAATTATGCTTTATACAGTTAATTGTTCTAGGTTATTAATTTTTGAATTCTGAATGCATTTTTCATTGTATGTCGCTCCATATGTCATTTGCAAATCTGATAAAATGTCATCTGTATCTTTACTGAAGTAACTGACAAAAATCTTAACAACATAGAGCCAAGGGCTTCCTGGGTCATGGAAATAGAGACTTTCTTTCAAATTGGCATTAATATGTTCTGTCCACTTATTCATCTATTCCTTTTGGGAACACATTTGTTGTTATTATTCAGTCATCCAATCTGTCTAACTATTCATGACACTTTGGACTATAATACACCAATATCATTCATGGGATTTTCTTAGCAAGCATACTGGAGTGGTTTACCATTTCTTCTCCAAAGGAAAATAGAGATTAAGTGAGTTTCCCAGGGTCAGACAGTTAATAAGTTTCTGAGGCCAAATTTTAATTCAGATCTTCTAGACTCTAGGCTCAGCACTTATCCATTGAGCTATCTAGTTGCCTTCATTTATTAGAGACACATAGATCTAGTCTTCCTCAATACTTCAAATTCTTGAATACATTTGCTATTATGGTCCCTTGGTTTTTGTTGTTGTTTTGCACACAATAGGAATTCAATAAAATATGAAGAACAAATAAAGTTGAATTTTTATTCATTTTATTCATAAAACTAATATTATCTATTAAATAAATAATTGGTAATTCTTTTATTTATTCCCCTGTATTTTCTGTCTGGGAATTTGAATGAAATAGATTTTATTTATGTCTATTAAATTCCACATTCACTTACAATCTACCTAAATGAAATCTATTTGAATCTTGGATGAGGTACATTCTTTGAATATTGGCTAATGGTTAAGGTTCCGTAGAAGAACTACCATACGGTGGAATATTCTTATCTCATATAGTATTAGAAAACCCTCAAAATTCTATCCCTAATACTCAAAAACCCTTCCACTCTACTTTTATCAATTTTTTATCTTATTCATCACAATAATTATTCCAAACCCTTTCTTCCCTCTTCTGTCACTCTAATTATTCCCCTTCTTAAAACAAATGACATTCCCCTACCACTGTGAGAAAGTGGTAGCCATCTGCCAAGAACACTTATCAGCTTCTCAGTGTTTAAAGATTTGGTTTCAATAGCTCACCTTCACAGATACAACATGAGGAAAAAATAGCTAGATACTAATTTGAATTCTAAACAATTTGAAGCTTTTATTGAATTGAAAAACTGAGTATGATTCAATTGTGTGCCATAGTAG
Source organism: Myrmecobius fasciatus (assembly GCA_023553655.1). Taxonomy (NCBI): domain Eukaryota; kingdom Metazoa; phylum Chordata; class Mammalia; order Dasyuromorphia; family Myrmecobiidae; genus Myrmecobius; species Myrmecobius fasciatus. Next base: position 1,746 of record JAJPUD010008442.1, on the reverse strand, counting down.
AGAAAATATCTAATACGTTCCAAGGCTACATAAATGGACATACTATCAAGGATTGTGCCTTTGATAAAATTACTGTATTCTGTCCTGATCAGACTGCACCTATAATATTACTTTTTGGAATGACTTTAATAAACAAGAAAATATTTAGAAGCGTGTTACCAGGATGGCAGATGATAACTGAAAACATGCCATATAAAGATTACTTGAAGCAAATGTGATGTGTTTAGGATCATGGATAGTCGTTAAAAAGATAATCCAAAAAATTCGTTTATACATACAAATTTTTATTACCAAGGAAGTGAAATAATTTGTCTCACACAGATAGTAAGTAATAGAACAAGGATTTCACTTCATATCATTCTTAATTCAGAAGTGATTGCCCTCAAAAGACTTGTTTTTGTTATCCTTCATTCTAGAAGAGGACCATGGGATCAGGAAAGAGATGTCATGATTTGCAAGTGAATTGTATTTAAGTGAGCCAGGGCTGTGCAAAGTCACCAGCTTCACTTTCTCCACTGGAGTCATCTGGTCCTGGCAGCAAGATATATAGAACAGGACAACTGGAAATGACCCTGAACACAGGAAGAAACCTTGATCTTTTTAAGCTAGTCTTTCCCAGGTCTCAGTTTGATAGAGGTAATCCCTCAGAAGATTGAACTTGGAAGATTTAATGGATGTTGCAAGGAAACAGATTTAGGCTTGATTTCAGAATGGAAAAAAGGGCAGCGAGGTGGCTCAATGGATAGAGCACCAGCCCTGAAGTCAGGAGGACCTGAGTTCAAATATGACCTCAGACACTTAAGACTTCCTAGGTATGTGACCCTGGGCAAGTCACTTAGCTCCAATTGCTTCAGAAAAAAGTGGAAAAAAATTCTAAAATTAGAGCTCTTTAAGAGGAAAAATCAATCATTTCAGTAGGGAATAGGTTCTTTCTCTGGAGGGATCTTTAAACAGTTCTAGATGACTACTGGTTGCTTAGTTATATTGTAATGGGAATTCTTGTTTAGGTATAGTTTTGATTATAAAAGCAGAAATTTCTACCAATTCCAAGATTCTGATGCTATGAAAGCTTTAGAATATCATCACACTCTCTTTCTTCAATCCCACTGATCATAGAGGTGGAAGTAGAACTTCTACCTTTTACCAAGGCTTTTCATTACTTTTTTTAACTATGACCTTAAGCCTTTTCTTTTGGATTTTTCATAAATAGACATTCCCATTTTTTCATAAATTTTCTTGAAGTTTTTTTTCATTTAGTAGGGATTTTTAAATTCTCATTTCCACCTTTTTTATTACTCATTATTTTTCATGTATTTCTAATTCTTTCTCTTCAGATTCTATCTTATCTCCTAACAAACATGCTCAGTTTTCTAAAGTCCCTTTTAAAGTGCTTTCATCAATTTAACCTATTTAGTTATTGTCCCATATCTTACTTTTTGTTTCCTACTACACATCTTAAAAATTTTCTCTACTAATATACTTCTATGTCCCTACTATTTAGTCTTTCCTCAAACACTTATGGAAGATTCTGATGCAGATTGGGCAGATGGGAGGAAAGCCAAGATGGCAGAGAAGTATACAGCTGTGCTTTTCTTTTTTTTTTTTTAAAGCTTTTTATTTGTATAACATACGTATGGGTAGTTCCCCAACATTGATCTTTACAAAGCTTTCCATTACAAATTTTACCCCCAGTCCCCTCCCCTCCCCTAGATGGCAGGAAGTCCACTACATGCTAATAATGTTGAA
>JAJPUD010008441.1:62670-89400 GCA_023553655.1 Myrmecobius fasciatus | reverse complement strand
TTCTTATTCAAACCTCAGCCCTCCGAATCCAAAGTTATATCTTTTTATTCATTCATTTATTTATTTAAAGCTTTTTATTTGCATAACATATGTATAGGTAGTTCCTCAGCATTGATCTTTACAAAGCTTTCCATTACAAATTTTATCCCCAGTCCCTTCCCCTCCCCTAGATGGCAGGAAGTCCACTACATGTTAATTATATTAAAATACATAGTTATATCTTTATAAGTTTACAAACTACTGTATACTTTTTAGATGAGCTGATGCTGTCAGTGTCTGGCACATAGTAGATATTTCATAAATGTTTACTGACCAACTTAAGGATTTTAAATTTGGCCCTTTTTTATAATTTCACTATTTCAGTAGCACTGCCATTTACTCAATCTTTAATATTCAGTATATTGGTGTTTTCGACTCCTTTTTCTCACTCCTCATATCCAATTAGTTTGCCATCTCACATTTGTCCTTTCCTCTTTATTTTCACTAATGCTGCATAAATGTAAACCCTCATCATCATATCCCAAGACTATTGCAAGAGCCTACTAATAGGTCATATTTCTACTGTGTATTCTAATCCATCTTTCATGTCATTGCCCAAATGATTCTCCCAACGCTTCTATCTGACTATCTTGCTCTTCTCTTCAAAAACCTTCAGCGGTTCCCTAACACTTATAAAGTAACAATCAAAGTTATTTTCTTGACATGTAAGACTTCTCACAATTTGGTACCATCCATCCTTTTTAGATTCATCTCTCAATGTGTTTCAGTGGTTAATTTAGTTCTGCATATATGTCACAAGCACCTGAATGGAAAGAACCTTTGCATTGTGCCCCTTTCCCATCTTGAGGGTGGGATGAAATGAATGCTTTTCTCAAAGTAGATTATTTACATGACTTACCTTGAGGGTTATTTAGGAGGAGAGGGCTTTGCTGTGACCTTATAGGTAAAGAATAACCATTAGTATCTAATCTCAAATATCAATTAAAAGCTTGTTGCTGATCAATCAAAAAATATTATCTGAAACATGTCCTTTCTGTTTTTTACTTATGCTATCCACATGTCTGGGATGTCCGCAACTCCCTTATCCCTGATTGCAATATATAATATTAAATTCTTATCAAATCTTTAAAATCCAACCCATAGAGTGTTATCCATTAGCATTCCTGTTGATAACAATGTCCTTTTTCTGATTACCAAGATCTATTATAATACCTTATTTTGCACCTCTCTGATATACTTGTCATATATTATTGTGTATCATCATTAACCACATGCATTTCCTTGGACTTTAAGCTCCATATCTCTCATAATTAAAATACACATTTCCCTATCATTTTGTATTTTTCCATATTTCATTTTCTATGTCACTTTTGCATTTATAAAGCTGCTGTAGTACAGGATGGTTATATATTTCAACAGGCTCTGCTTATTTCATTAAAGTGGTGTATCTTTAGCACAGTATCCCAATCACTTAAACAAAGGCTAGCAAGATAGTACAACTGCATCACTAAAAGAGGAAGAATGTTACCTATTTTTCCTGCAGAAAAATAATAATAGCTCATTTATATATACAGATGTTAAAGCTTTACAAAGAGATTTCTAGGGAAATTGATATTTAGGGGAAATGAAGTTATCTGGATCAATAAGCATGTAACTAGAAAACTTCAAAATCAGACCCTTTCCCCCCAATTTTAGGTTCAGTGCTGAATAATCATCATCATAATAATAGTTCAAGGTCTCATGAATCACCACATTCTGCATTGCCATCTGGAAGCAAAAGGATTCTACCCTAAGTAAGCCAAATGCTCTAGTTTTCTTTTTTTTATTAAAGCTTTTTATTTGTATAACATATGTATGGGTAGTTCCCCAGCATTGATCTTTACAAAGCTTTCCATTACAAATTTTACCCCCAGTCTCCACCCCTCCCCTAGATGGCAGGAAGTCCATTACATATTAATAATGATAAAATACTTGACAAATTGTTGTGCACGAAAAATCCTATCTACAAGAAAAAAAATCAGAGAAAGGAAACACAATGCAAGCAAACATCAATAAAGAGCATGAAAATGTTATGTTGTGGTCCACATTTCATATCCCTCTCTCTGGATGTATATGACTATCTTCATTACTGAACAATTGGAACTGCTTTGAAATATTTCATTGTTGAAGAGAGCCATGTCCATCATAATTGATCATCATGTAATCTTGTTGTTGCCATGTATAATGATCTCCTGGTTCTGCTCATTTCGCTCAGCATCAGTTCATGCAAGTCTCTCCAGGTCTCTCTGAAATCATCCTGCTGGTTGTTTCTTACAGAACAATAATATTCCATAATATTCATATACCATAATTTATTCAGTCATTCTCCAATTGATGAGCATCCATTCAGTTTCCAGTTTCTAGCAAAAAAGGCTGCCACAAACATTTTTGCACATGTGGGACCCTTTCCTTCCTTTATGATTTCTTTGGGATATAAGCCCAGTAGAAACACTGCTGGGTCAGAGTATGCACAGTTTGATAACTTTTTGAGCATAGCTCCAAATTACTCTCCAGAATGGCTGGATCCGTTCACAGTTCCACCAACAATGTATCAGTAACACAGGAATTCTTCAACAAAAAGTTTGTTAATAGTTTCTCTATTCATGATTTAAAAAAAAAAAAAACTAATTTCTATTTATTTCTTTTGTTTGAGAAACCCAGTGTGAAAACTTCCTCAATTGGTGCATATTAGCAAGTTATCTATAACTCAGAGTTTAAGTGGCATGACTGAGGTCATATGGTTAATGTGTCTGTGGAAGGAGTTAGGCTGGCCCTCTGTTCTTTATACCATATGGTCTCTTCTGTAGAATTACCCCTCCTTGATCCAATTCATAGAAAGCTGACCACTATAGCCTGGAAAGGGAAGCAATTTCATTTGTGAAAAGAGTTATAAGCATCAATTCTGGGGGAAACCCCATTTCAATCTCCATGAAGTTACATGCACAAAAGTATGGTGATGGAAGAAGACAGGGAAAGAACGTGGAATGGAAACTTGTCATCTAGAATGCAGATTAGATAAAGAAGTATAAGATCAGGTTAAACAGAGAGATTGGAGGCAACTATGAAAAGTCTTAATTTTGAATGCAATAGGCTTTGAGACAGACGTCTATAAGCAGAAAGAAGTGGTAAAGGCCTGTCTGCATGAGTTTGTGGAAGATGCAGCTTAAAGAGCACAAAATTGTCTTCCTTCAACCTTAGAAGAAATGGGAATGATGCTTGGAGACAACGTGAGAATTTTAAGCTGAACAATAAGATATCCTGTAGATAGCAGTGGCAGGCATGGCTAGTACTATATACATGCAATGAAAAAAAATGGTGCTCTGGGAGTTGCTGATGACAGAGGATACTAGTAGTGAGCAAGCACAGATTCCAACAATGATTGTGTTCATCCATCAAGGAAATTGAAATGGGATATTTGTTATTTGTGAAGAGGCAATAACCTTTTCTATGGCCAAAAATTTAAATAGCTGCATTTCCCCACCTACGTTAGGTTTTGAAAATTTTTCTTAAAGTTGTTTACTTGCTACTTTAATATCAAAGTGGATCCACTTCATATAAATAATCAACACTAATTGCTTTTGAACTATATATTTCCTTATTTCTAAACTAAGAGTCTGTAACAGAAAAGAACAGGTTTTGGTACTGATATACAGAGAGGTTCAAGGTTAGAGTCTGGTCAAAAAAATGACAGGCTCTTTCTTAGTTATATAAATTCAGAATCTAAATTCAGAATATTAAAGAACATATTCTTTAAGATAAATGTTTTTAATTAGCCTCTTGAAAGAAAGAACTAAATTATAAATTTTTTCTTTTGACCTAGGCTAAAAATGTGTCTGAATTATATTCTACTATTGAATTAGATTTCTTCACCCTGATCATCATCTTTCTCTTTCCTAATTCCTTACTTCATTTAAATACCAATAAAGTTCTCTATAGTGGTAAGATTACAAAGGAATAGAAACCACCTTTGTTGGAGAACAGGGTAACCTACTTCTAACACTTACAGGACATATGACTTCGTAAGTTTCCTGAAAAGTATAAGTAATAATATTTGTACTACCTACCTAATAGAGCTGTCATGAGGTGAGTATGTTATAAGCCTTTAGAGTTATAGAAATGTGCGATTTTTCATTGTGAAAGCATAGAGAAAAGAAAGAATTTAATTATTGTTACAATCATCAAATCAGCTTTTGGGTTACTTTTTTACTTGTTATCTCCCACATTAGGAAGTAAGCTTCTTGAGGACAGAAAGTGAAAAATATTTTTACTTTTCTTTGTATCCTTGCACATTTCTGTTAAGTTATTTTGAATATACTAATTGTGTGATCCTAGCCAAGTACTTCCTCTACCTGCCCCAGTCAAAAACATCCTTAAGATTAAAATTTACAATGTGCCAACCTGCATTGGCAAAGAGGGTTTTCACACTGGGAATTCCCTATGTCATTCAATCTTGTCCAACTCTTTGTGGCCACACTCACAGACCATAGCATGCCAGGCCTTTCTATCCTCTAATATCTCTCAAACTCTCTGCAAGTTTGTGTTCATTCTCATCTTCTATTGTCACCTTTTCCTTTTGCCTTCAAACTTTATCAACATCAGGGTCTTTCAAGTCTTCTCATAGTGGGGCCAAAGAATTTAAGCCTCAGCTTCAGTATTTAATCTTCCAATAAATACCCTGAATTAACTGCTTTAAGTATTGACTGATTTGATTATCTTGCTATTCAATGGACTCTCAAAAGTCATCTCTAGTCTCACAATTCAAAAACATCAATTCTGTGGTGCTCAATTTTCCTTATAGTCCAAACTTCACAGTTATACATTACTACTCCACAACTTTGACTATACAGACCTTTGTTGGCAAGGTGATATATCTCCTTTTTTAGTATGCCATCCAGATTTCCCATAACTTTTCCATAATAAACTTGTTGACTGGTTGGTTGATTTCTTAAAATACATCACTTACAATCTTCACAATATAGAACTTCTCGGACACTGCTAGGAACATGACAATCCCAAGAGCCTCCGAGAATTGAGTCCATTTATCTTATCTTGTGATTTCAGCACCTTCCAAACGCTCACATTCATTTAAGCAATGATCTAGTGGCCCAGTATCATAAGTTTCAGGTCTTCCAGACTCAAGAGCACAAATCAAGTTTTTTTAGAGTTACCACCTATCTGTGCAATTAACATTCTGATCCAGATGAAGTAAACTTTAGGAAACATTACCAGTGACCCACATGTGCAAAAATGTTTGTGTCAGCCCTTTTTGTAAGTGGCTAGAAACTGGAAACTCAATGGATGCCCATCAATTGGGGAGTGGCTGAATAAATTATGATATATGAATGTTATGAAATATTATTGTTCTGTAAGAAATGACCAGCAGGACGATTTCAGAGAGGCCTGGAGAGACTTGCATGAACTGATGCTGAGTGAAATCAGCAGAGCCAGGAGATCATTATACACAGCAACAACAATATTATATGATGATCAATTCTGATGGACATGGCTCTCTCCAACAGTGAGATGTTTCAAATCAGTCCCAATTGTTCAGTGATGAAGAAAGCCATATATACCCAGAGAGAGGCCTGTGGGATCTGAGTATGGACTACAACATAACATTTTTACACTTTCTGTTGATATTTGCTTGCATTTTGTTTCCTTCTCAGGTTTTTTTTCTTTCTAGATCCAGTTTTTCTTGTGCAGCAAGATAACTATATAAATATGTATACATATTTTGGATTTATCATATATTTTAACATATTTAACATATATTGGACTACCTGCTCTCTAGGGGAGAGAGGGAGTAGGAGGGGAAAATTTGGAACATAAGGTTTTGCAAGGGTCACTGTTGAAAAATTACACATGCATATGTTTTGCAAATAAAAATCTTTAATTAAAAAAAGGGAAATATTCCCATTGGCTAAATTAAAGAAAAGATGCCCAGGGTTTGAGTTCCAAATCTGACTTTCTTCAAAATTATTATTTAATGCATTTCCTTCCCCATTTTGCAGAGGTCAGGACATTTGGTTGTGAAGCATTGCATATACAGTCCAACTAAATCAATATCTTTGTTAGTTTTGCCACTTGCTAACTACATGATGTTGTGAAGTTTTTGGATCACTTTTTTTCATTCTCTGATGAAAGAAATGGCTTAATGGGCAAAGGGAAATTTGGAAATGAAGATGATATTAAACTAACATTTCAAGAGAAAATAGTTTAAAGACAGTGTAAAGATAAAGATATTTTAGAGTAAAAAAAGTTTAAGTCACAGAATCTTGGTTTGAGTACTAGTTTTGCTGGCCTTTTATGACCTTGGGGAAATTTCTTAGCTCACTGTTCCTCAATTTTCTCATCTGAAAAAATGATGTACCTGAATCACCTGATCTCTAAAGTGCCTTCTGACTTAAAATCACATGATCCTAACACTTGAAGATTTCAAAGAAAATCTTCAGTCATAAGATTAGGACCCCAATATCCTCAAGCAAATATTTAGATAGTTTCATTTTTTTCTTTCCTATTAATACAAATGTTCCTTTCCCTAAGAAATAACACTATTTTAAAAAAGAAACAATTTTCAAAAGCATATTCACATAAACCATTTTTTCTTACATAATCTTATTGTAGTAGTTAGTAAAAGCAAACATCTTCTCCTTTGATAAATGTGGAAGTTGAGAAGCAGAGCATTATAAAGACTTGCCCAAGATCAGCCATTGGCAGAGCATAGAATATAAAACAGATCTTCTAATTCCCATCCTAGTATTCTTGAGTTCATAGTGCTTGAATCCTACTTTCATCACCTAGCATAGTGAGAAAAACATTTTATAAAATGTGAAATGCTAGAGAAATTGATTATTTTTGCTATTTTTGTTTTATTTCCCATCAGTTTCTTTCTACTAAAATATTTCTTCTTCATTGGAACCAGAGGGTTTTTTTTTTATTTGCTTGTTTGTTTTTGGTACAAGGTTTAATGTGATAGAGTCAAGGGAACTTTCTTGGAAAATTCAAGAAAGGAAACAAAGCCTGGGAAATCTGAGAAGACTGTGAGGAAAAGTTGGCTTCAAAGATGAGCTCTAGAGAGGGAATGGTTTTTGGGTCCTTAGTATCACAGACCTAAAGTTGAACTTCAGAAGCCCCTCTTTGATGAGAATTCTGAAATTTAAGATTAAGTGACTTGCCCAAGTTCTATATAAGACACCTCTGAGATACCATTACACGCCTTTCAAATTGGCTAAGATGACAGGAAAAGATAACGATGGATGTTGCAGGGGATGTGTGAAGACTGAAACACTAATATATTGTTGGAACTGTGAATTGATCTAACTATTCTGGAGAACAATTTGGAACTATGTTCAAAAAGTTATCAAACTGTGCATATCCTTTGATCCATCAGTGTTTCTGCTGGGCTTATATCCCAAAGGCATCTTAAAGGAGGGAAAGGGACCCACATGTGCAAGAATGTTTGTGGCAGCCCTTTTTGTAGTGGCTAGAAACTGGAAACTGAATGGATGCCCATCAGTTGGAGAATGGCTGAAAAAATTATGATAAATGAATATTATGGAATATTATTGTTCTGTAAGAAATGACCAGCAGGATGATTTCAGAGAAGCCTGGAGAGACTTGCATGAACTGATGCTGAGTGAAATGGGAAGAACCAGGGAGACCATTATACACGGCAACAACAAGACTATATGATGATCAATTCTGATAGACATGGCTCTCTTCAACAATGAAATGTTTCAAACCAGTTCCAATTTTTCAGTGATGAAAAGAGCCATCTACACCCAGAGAGAGAACTGTGGGAACTGAGTGTGGTTCACAATATAGCATCTTCACTCTTTCTGTTGTTTGCTTTCATTTTATTTTGCTGCTCTTTTCTTGTGTGGCACGATAATTGTATAAATATGTATACATATATTGGATTTGCCGTATATTTCTACCATGTTTAACATATATTGGACTACTTGCCATCTAGGGGAGGACATGGGGGAAGGGGAGAAATTGGAACATTGGGTTTACAAGGGCTAATGTTGAAGAATTGTCCATGCATATGTTTTGAAAAATAAAAGGCTTTAATAATAATAATAATAGTAATAAAAAGAAAAGAAAAAACTTTAATTGAACAATTGTCTTTGTAATGATCGCTGTTTGGGCAAGTTTAATTTTGCCACCTTGCTATTAATTTACTTTCCTTTTTCAGCATAAGAGCTCCCATTAACTTTAGTGATAACTGAGCTGCTGGGTCACAAATGAGATGTTGCTGCCATACTATTATAACCATTTAAAAACATAATTCATTTGATCTCATAATCTTGTATTTGATGAATTTAATCAAATCCCTCTGACTGAATAAGCATGTTATCAAATTATTTACTTTATCCTGTTAGAAATTTGAGTGGACACCACTTTTTAAATAAAAATCATACTAGCTATTAGAATGCCAGCACCATTGGTCTTCATTCTTCATTGTTAAATATGGAATCTATCTTCTAAACTAGAGGAGTTGATTTCTTTACTGTATAAAGGACCTGATTTGCAAACCAATCCCTCATTTTTTAAATTAAAATTGTTCCTTTTCTAAGAATATGTAAGGAAGTGTTAAATTTTTATTAATAAGAATTAAAATTTCTTACTGGACCATGAGTATCTGACCACTTCCAATTCCAGTGGACACTTGAGTTGTTTTTCTTTGTACCTTTCTGATTTAAATTATTCATTGTCTCTATTTATTCTAATTGATTAAGTACTGTTGTTACATCTTAATACAAATACAAATACAATACAAATACAAATAACCAAAAAGTTAGAACTCTTACTTTTACTATTTCTTCTTTTGTTTGAAAAATATAAAGTAAATGAGAGCTGTGACATCTATCTGGTTAATTATAATAAGTGAATGTAGATAAAATGGATAATTTATAACATTATAGTATTATATGTTTAGAGTTGAAAGAAACCTTTGAGGTCATTTGGTTCTACTTCCCTTATTTTATGGATGAAAAAGTTGAGAGACAAATAAAAATGACTTGCTCAAAATCATACCAGTGAAAAGGGACTGAACTGGAGGCAGCTAGGTTGCGCAGTGGATAGAGCACCAGCCCTGAAGTCAGGAAGACCTGAGTTCAAATCTGGTCTCAGACACTTAACATTCCCTAGCTGTGTGACCCTGGGCAAGTCACTTAACCCCAATTGCCTCAGCAAAAAGCAAAAAAAAAAAAGGGACTGAACTGGAATTTAAATTAAAGTCTTTTTATTCTAGATCCCAAATCCAAAGAAGTTATTTTGAATATGTACAGTGGAAAAAAAGCAGCTAAATAGTATACTGGTTAAAGTGCTGGACCTGGGGTCAAGAAAGCCTGAGTTTACATTAAGCCTCCCTTGGTATGTCACTTAATTTCTTATGCCTCAGTTTCTCTGTCTGCATAATAGGAATAACAATAATAATATTTATTCTCCTGGGTTGTTTGAAGGACCAAAAAAGAAGAGAAAATATTTTAAAGCATCTTACAAACCTGCAAGCTTTGTAAAATCTTAGTTACTATGAGTGTTCCTAAAATAAAAATTATTAAATTGATCCAATAATTTTCAAATCCCTACTTAAGTATTTATGGAATCAATATGCAACAATAGGATACAATAAATCACTAAAGAGTGAAAAACACAAGAAATTTTTTTGGGCTATATGACCTCAAGTGCTACATAGACTTTTTTACCTCCTGGGAAATTGGTTATTTTGATATCATGAATTTTGCTGATATGCTATTTTTGTTAATAACTATAACTTTATAACTTGCCACTAATGTGCCATTTAACTTACTTTTCTATCTTGTATTCTCTGGGTCATCCTTCCACTTAACTTCCTTTTTAAAAACCTTTGAAGGATTTCTATTAATCCCTGATTATCTTCCTTGTGACCTGTGCCATTTTGTTGGATGAGATTCCTTTCTGATTCACTAGACTGTACTCTGGTCTGACGCTGTTCAACAGAAAATGGCACTTTGTCCCAGTAGTATCTTTTGACTCTCTCTTTGATAACCCATGTCTTTCTTTCACAACTTGCTATTTTCTAATAGCAAAACTTATCTTTCCTGGACAATTTTCTTCATTGGCTATGACTCTTAGTTTCTTGGGTCTGTGATGTACTTTAAAAATCTAATGACCTATGCAGTCTAGCATAGTACTCTCTTCTCACAAGACGGGAAAATCATTTCAGTTACTGAAACTATCTATATATAAAATGAAGCCCAATTTCAAATTCTAAATAATAATAATAATAATAATAATAATAACACAAGATATAGCCATTCAAAAGTTCCCTTCAATGTATAAAACTAATTCCTAATGTTCCTCTGATTATACTTCAAAATCCATCCGGTCAGAACACCCAAATGATATTTGCCTGAGAATTGTTTCCTTCATTCATACTAAGTCAACAAGTGTTCTTTAAATGTTAACTGTGTTCCAGGCATTATGCTAAGCACTAAAGACACAATAAAAGACAAAAACACAAGTCTCTGCTCTCAAAAGAGCTCATAGTCTAAGCAGTATATAATAATAAATGACATTTTATGATATTCTGAAGATTGCAAATTACTTTTATAATCACTATCTAATTTAAGCTTCACAGCAGCCCTGTGAGCCATTTTAATAGGTATTATTATTATCCCCATCAAACAGTTAAGAAAATTGATACTCTGAGAACATATGTGACTTGTCCACCAAGATTTCCACTCATGTTCCACACTCTATTGGTTTTTGCTACAAAGCATCTCATCTGTGTAGAAAATAAGAATTAGGTTCCTATAGGAACATTTCTTAAAAATAAGAGAACTTATTATTCTTCACTTCACTTGAGTTTCTGAATTAAATTCCACATGAAAATAGCAGCTAGTTTGGGGACAGATGTGTCTACTTCAGAATGAGGTCTTCAACCCTGTCCAGAGTTAGATATATCAACATGTGTTGAGGTCTCTTGGTGATTGTTTGTATTTGAAGATGACATCAATTGAATTAAAAAACTTTTTGTTTTGTTTTATATCCCCCCAGCAATATTCAATAACTTTAATCCTTGAATAAATATTTCTAGGAAAGAAAGGAGAGGAGACTAATTTAAAGAATTAGAAGATAACTCCTTGCCCAAATCAGTTGTATCCTAGGTAAGACATGTCAAACATGTAGTCTGCTGACCATGTGTCCCACAACATTTCAAAGTGTGATCCAAAACAAATCAAAATGCAGTTCCTATCTGATTTTGATCTGTTGATGTATTAATAAAAAAAAAGAAGAAATATAAACATGTAGTTTTCTAAATCAATATGCAGACTGAATTTGATCCTTATGTCTGGTTTGGGGGATACTATTTCTATCTGAATTTGACAACCTAAAGTCGCCATATTTATGTACAGAACCCTCACAGGGATGACAGCCTGGAAATATGCCCTCCCCGCTTAATAACTGACACATATAGTCAAGGAGAATGAGGTTGAAATGCCTTCCCTAGTACATTGTGATATAATAAAGATGAGAACAGAAGCAATAGAAAAATGCATTCCTAATGTGAATTTGTCTGTAGTCCCACCTTAACTACAAATTAATTATAAGTTTAAGAAAATTATTTTAACTCTCCAAGCCTCAGTTACCTCATCTGTAAATTGAGGATTGGTGAACTTGATTGATATTCTGAGGTCCCTTCTGGCTCTTTAAGGACCATGATTCTTCAGACCATTGCATATGATTCTCCTCATTTGGGCCACACCCAAACATCTCTATTGTTTAATGATTCTGTACAAGAAAGTGATTAAAGCTTTTCCATCATCAATATTTTTTGTTTAATTGTAACACACTGAAATATTTTTTTTAATTTGTCTATTTTGGATCCTTTCTGTATCTGCCAGATTCCTACATTTTGTAAATGTTATACTATTCATTCAATATTTAGTAAATACCTATAATTTACAAGGTATAAAATTAGATGCTAGATAACCAAAAGTGAAATAATCTTTATCTTCAAGATTATATTCTAATGGGATAATGAAGCATATTCAAATACAAGCAATTGTAAAATATTTTAAGTGTAAATTCAGCATAACTTTAGGAGGATAGTATAATCTAACAAGATCCAGAAGGACTTATATGAAGTGATTATTGAGCTATTCCCCTGAAGGAAGAGAGGATTACTAAGGAACTGAAGCAATGAAGAAGAACAATTTAATCACTGGGGAGAAACTTCTGAAAAGGCATGGAATATAGAAATGAAAGGTCATGTGCAGGGAACAAAAAGTAAACTATTGATTAGAAATCACAATGTGTGATTGGAGAATTTATGAATGTCTGGAAAGATATATGAGAGCCAGGTAGAAAAAATATTTAAATTCTAAAGAAAGGAATTCATATTTTATTGTATTGGCAATAGAGGCTCATTCTAGTTTCTTGAACAGTAGAGTGACATAGTAAAAACTAGTAGAAACATTGTGATAACAGTATTGGACAATTAAAAAGCTATTGCCATCTAGTCAAGAAGGCTTGTACTAGGGTATTGGTTTTATGAATGGAGTAGAGAAAAGTAGATGGGAGAACTTGTGTTTTGGGGAAATAGAATTGACAACTGGACAACTGAATAGATATATAGAATGTAAAAGAAAGTGATGAGTCAAGGATGACTGAGATTATGGGTCAAAGAATATTGAAAAGACGGTCCTGCCTTTAATAGGAATAGGTAAATTTAGAAGAGAGATGAGTTAAAGATGATAGAAAGTGAAAGATAATGATTTCTATCTGGAAAAGCTAAACATGGATCATATGCAGAGAAGGCACAGTGGGTGTAGTGACAGTTTAAAGTCAGCAAGAACTAAGTTCAAATATGATCTCAGATACTTCCTGGCTATGTAACCCTGGACAAGTCATTTAGCCTCTATTTGTCTCAGTTTCCTCATCTGTAAAATGGGGATAATAATTATATTTACTTCACATGTATTGTGAGTGCCAAATGAAATATTAATTGTAGAGTATTTAGTATGAAGTCCTGGCATAAACTAATTATGATATAAATGTTGTTGTCATAAATTGGGTGGAGATATTTAGATAACCATTGGTGATGCGGGTCTGTCACTCAGAACAGAAAGGATGATTTTAAAAGGTCAAGATATAAATGATAGGATAGGAAATAGAGAGTAAACAAGAAAAAATTAAAAAGAGAACCAAGAGAGTAAAGTGTTAAGAAAACCCAGAGAGGAAAGAATACCCAAGAATAGAGGATGCTCAGTAGTATCAAATGATGCAAAAAGATCAAGAAGAGACTTTCAGATTTGGCAATCACCATTCAAGTTTCTTCCAGCTATGAATCCTATATTCTTATTATTTTAGGGTTATAATTGAGAGCATGTTATAGTAGAAAAAAAGGGTAGATTTAGAATTAGGAAGTCCTGACCTCAGATGCCCAAAACTGAACTTGTTACCTTTCCCTCCTCCTCTCTTTCTAACTTTCCTATTCCTGCTGAAAGTTTCATTTTCCTTCCTAGGCTTACAATGCAGGTGTCATCTTCAATTCTTCAATCTCCCCCATTGCCCTTATCCAGTAAATTGCCCAACACAGTTCTCTTGGATATGCCCTGTCCTTAACCTTTTATGTCCGGGCTATTTCAGTAGCTTTCTGGTTGATTTCCTTTTACATTCCTCTTCATATTCTGTAAACTTGACTTCTGATTCCACCTCCAGCACTAGTATTTTGTTTTTCATCTCTTTACTTGATTATAGTGTTGTTCAAAGTAGGTATAAAGAAGTTATTGTACCATTCCCCCCCCTGTATTTTCCACGTTTGGTCCTATACAAATTCCCCAAGCTATTCCATTTCCTAGATTCTGGTGACCACTTATACCATAAAATGGAGTTTATCTATTAAGTGAAATCTGTAGCATTTAGATCATAACAATTTTTGGAATCTTCCATAGGCATGACTTTTTTAGTAAAATTTTTATCCTCTTTTAAAATAGCTGAGAGTCTTAGGATGTTTTGCATAAGACTCTTCCTGTCCCCCACCCCACGCCCCAGTGTTCCATGCATCTCCCTCCTCTTTTTTTTTTTTTTTTTTTTTTTTGGCAAAGGAAAGAAAAAGAATCCTTTGATATGAAGGATTTTTTAATGTAATACTTTTCTAATATTAAGCTTTTCCACTATGTTTCAATCTTTAATTACTGCTGGTCTTTTAATCTGGCCAAGGTTGCTTTTTTTTTCTCTATTTGCTACTATGGTAACATGATATGGTTGTATGAATTATAGCAAAGTAAATAAGAGAATTGGGACTCTCCACTTCCAGATCTTCTCAGCACACCCCAGAAACAAAAATTGCCACCTCAAAGCATACCCTTCCTCCTTAATTAGTAATTGCAAGAAGGAGCTTGTCTTTTCCGTTGTTAATTGTTTAAAAAAAAAAAACCCTTTCCTTGTTAACAATATGTTCTACCAAATCTATTTCATGTTTACCACTCCTTGTATCTATTTTACCTCATCATTTTGTCTGTTACCTCTTCTCATAAATAAAGACAAAGAGCTTTCTCTTTCTCACATATGAATTGCTACCAAATCCCACTGTTTGATGCTGGATCTCAAACACATCATAGTTTTCCTTGCATATTTGAGTTTATATTTCCTTTTGTTATTAATGTTCGTGGGGAAAACCTTGAATCCTGGGTTATGATTTAAACTGCTTGAGGTCTAAAGCCAATAATATACCAAAGGACTGGGTAATCAGGAGTCTTATCAGTGGCAGCTGTACTCTTAACCACTTGCTCTCTAGGTCCACTTCTATTCTTTCTTCAGTACCTATGTTAATCTGGTTGTTGTTATTTGTCCTCCATTCTCAGGGAATCATGACATCAGAGAGGTGTTATCTTGACTTGCAAATGAATTGTATTTTAGTGAGGTAGGAGAAAGCTTCAATTTCTCTTTCAGAGCCATCTAGGTCCAGTGGCCAGATATGGATGAGGACAACAGAAGATGGCCTGAGAGCCAGGGGGAATATTGACCTTTTTAAACTTAGTTCTTTTACAAATCTCAATATGACTGAGGCAACCACTCATTCAGTGATTTAGGCTAGACAGACTAAAAAAAAAAATAATCAATCTGGGAGGGGAAGACTCTCAGGGTTTATGGTCAAACTAGATCTCTATTTACATTCACTCTGAGACAATCTCAGCCCAAACTAAGGTCCCTAGCCAAGCCCACAAGAATCTGGTAGTCTACTGTCAAAGCACCTGATCTATTCTCTGAGGTCACATTTCTTTAGAGAATTTAAATTACAAAATTGAGGAGGATGAAATGTCTTAACAAGGGCCTTTGTTAATTAACTATGTATGTAACTCTTTATTCTGGACTTAAAATCAAGAAAAAAATGGATTTATATCTCACTTCTGTCATACTGGCTATGAGATCCTCAGCAAATCGCTTATTCTTTCAGGGTTCTAGGTAACTACTGGTTGCAGAGAAAGTATTAACTTGCCCCTTGTATGAGGAGTTTCCTTGCCTTGGGATTTCTCCCTGCCAGTAAAATCATTTATCGAGTCTTATCCCTATTCAACTAAATTCTGGGCAGGTTGCTGGGTACTTTTGATGCCATCTTGTGGCTAGGAGTTCTTTGTGATAACAGCTAAGGTTGAATTCACTAGGATTACCAAAGAGATCAAGACAAAGAATGACTCCAGAATCTGTGAGTGCCTTCCAAAGGTCTTCCAAGTTAGAAGAAATCAGTTACTAAATTTGTCAATATGAATATAGGAAAGAAGTCAGACTTGTCTATGAAAGAATAAAATCATCCATGATGAGAGAACTGAGTACAAGGGAACAAGTGAAATCTGTAGTTTAAAGCTTTCCAAAGGTCAACCAAGTATCTCCAGATCATGAAAAAGGGCATGGTTTCTCACACTTTGTCATTCTCACTGAGCTAAGAGCCCCTTTTGACTTTTAAGATGGGTTGTAAAGGACTAGCATCAGCCTACTCATTTTCTTAATGAACTGTAATGAACTGTAATGAGCTTCCCCAAATATAGAAAGTTCCCAGTATCCTGCACTCTCTCCTGAATGAGAGAGAGCTGTGTTAAGATGGAAACAAACATGACTCCTTAAAGTCAACAAGCATTTATTAAATGTTTACTGTATACAAAATTAATACTTTAGTCCATCTACATTTCAAAATTATTATCCCCTGTTGCAGTTCAGAAGCTTTAGAAGAAAAACCCATTTTGCCAAATTGGCCTCTTAGGAGTTGTCTTCCCTTTCCTCTTCCCTACCAAGGTCTTCAAACATTTTCCCAAAGAAAATACTTAACATATAGTATATTCTAAGTTATATTTCCTATTAACAAATGTAATAATGATTATTTTAAAGGAGCAGGTAAATGGCAGCTGTTAATTGGCTCAAAAATAAAGTAATGAAGCTGTAGAGGAACAGGAAAACTATGTGGTTTCTCCAATCTTCCTTCTTCAAGGAAATTATTTTCCTTTAAGGAAATAGCCTCACTTTTCAGATTGAAGCAAGCTAGCAACCTAAGTGAACCCAACTTTTCTCTCAAATTCAGTGTCTTCTTGACTCCCATCCACCTAAGTGAATTGAGATTAAATCATCCTGGAAGGTTAATTGAATCTCTTCAATATAATTTTATAGCATATAACATATATAAGCTCTTTATTGGCAAAATATTAGAGTAGTTTACCAGTTCCTTCCCCATTTATTTTATAAAGGAGGAAACTGAGGTAAGCAGGATTAAGTGACTCAACCAGGCTCACACACTACTAATAACTATCTAAAGTCATATTTGAACACCAGAAGATAAATTACTTCAGGACTGACACTCTATCCACTATGCCACTTAAATCATGTAAATATCATTTTAAAAAATTTATTTCCTAACGAATAGGAAGAATAGCTACAATCATTAAGCTCAAAATGTAGACATGATATTCTGATAACTGTAGTGGTACTGAAGATGATTAATATTATAAATTAACCAAAAAAAATTGAGAAAGTACATAGAAGCTAAAGGTAAAATCTGTCTGATACTTCAAAAACATATGTCAAGCCCTGATCATATGAACAGAAAAGTTCCAAGAATGATTTTATATGTCTGTATTTCCCATTTTCTAATTAGACAGTACTTTTTAATTTCAATGATATTAGTAGTGGTAGTAGACCTCTAAGAATCTTTCTTGTAACTAATTCAGTAAGAAGTAAATGATAACTCTTCATGCTCACATGGCTTAGTAAAGTAACCTTTCACATATATAGAACCTAATATTAGTAATGACTTGGTAATGTTAACATCTAGTTAATGCTCTCTCTCTCTTTTGATTCTTTGGAGCCTGTGAAAGCCTGTGCCAGAGGTAATTAAAGAATGGTTCAAGTGGCATTCTGGAGGCCTTTGAATAGATCTGTGAGAAATAGATTTCTCATTTCTTCATTACCTTAGTAATATATTAGAAGTGACATTAGACTTTTTTTTTAAAGCTCATCCTTCTAGCCCACTAGACAAATTAGAGCATTCACACTTGTCAACTCATGTTTGCACAATCGTTAGGAGTATTTTTCTTGGTATAATGGCCTCAGGGAAATATGCAGAGCACTTGGGAAATTCTTCACAAACTGAGCTTTTACCCAAATGAAAGGCTAGGTGCATGTCTGTGTGTCATGTTAAGAAGGAAAGAAGGAAGGAAACCAATCGCTTATGGTAAAACACGAGACAGATTCAGAGAATGGGAATGTTTTAAAAACAGGAGCCAAAAGAATGTTTTGTTTTGTTTTGTTTTAAGTGTGATTTGCATGGGCTGATCCCTTTCCCAAAGTGAAATTTCAATAGGAACTACATCTCCTGGGCCAAAAACTATAGTTGCTTACCAGAGAAAAAGCTTTGTTTTGTTGGGGGCGAGGGTTGTTATTTCCAGTTCAGATCTTCAACTACTGTTTTGTAATAATTTAGAGAAAGAAGGCATTATTTATATTGGCATAAATATCATTGTATGAAAATCTTATTTATTAAATTCACATTCAAATTAAATTCCATCAAATGATACTATAAAAATGGAAAATAAAACCCTTGATATTTATCTTTCCTTACAGTGTTTCTCACCATCTTTATAGAGTTTCTAGGGAGAAATGATTGTCTAGGGTTTGTTTGCTAATTAATTAATTGCTAATTAAGTAGTTTGGATGGCTGCCAGGGATTTGAATTGATTGCTTTTCAGAGAAACAATTGACTAATATAAGACATATTTTCAAGAGTAAAATATTTATCTTAATTTTTCTTTTGATTATTTCATCATTAATAGAGATGAAAGGCCCAAGTAGTTTCAAGATACAAAATGATATCATTAAGAACTGAAATAAAGATGATTACATTTTATTTTAATGAAAAATAAACAATCATTTGTTATGTTATCTATGTATAATAAATTGTATAATAATTATATTATTGTTATAGAGAGGCAATATAGTACAGCAAATAGAGAAATGGCCTTAGGAAAGGCTTTGTTTCAGATCTTATCCTTAATTTCTTACATATATTGGCAGGGTGACCTTGATCAAGTTACATAATCTCTTAATGTTCTAGGCAATTTTATAAGACTATAAAAAGATGCCTCAGTGTAGTTCCCTCTATCACTGAAGTCTTGGGTTTAATTTCTATAATTATTTTATCATTATTCTGAGTAATAAAAATAGTATATACATATATATATATACATATATATATATATAATGTCTCCTTCAGATTTGCTTAGTGATTTGCAGGTATTTTCACATTTGAAATAAAAATGAATGAACACAATGATCTGAGTTTGGTCTTTAGAAATGATAGAAGCCCAACTCAGACCAGCATAAGACTTAGAACTGGAATAGACCTTAGATGTTATTATATCTACTCTCTCTTATTATAGTTATGAGGGAACCATGGCCCATAGAGGCCCAGCAACTTTGTTATAACTAATATATAGCAAAGTTATATACAAAGAGAGGACTGACTGTATGTTTGTGTATTTACATTGAAGTTTTATTTTCTTGTTTTAAGTAATAGACACAATGCATAACATTCAGGATATATTTTTCTTAGTGAGGCAATTGGGGTTAAATGACTTGTCCAAGGTCACACAGCTAGTAAGTGTTAAATATCTGAGGTGAAATTTAAACTTAGGCCCTCCTGATTTCAGGGCCTGAGCTCAATCCATTGTGCTATCTAGCTGCCCCAACATTCAGGATATTCTTGGGCCTCATGATACCATGCTTCCTCCTTCCAGTAAGACTATCATAGAACTCTTTCAAAAAGCAAACAGAAGACAACTTCAAACAAAGGGTAGGTGGGGGAGGAAAAATGATCCTATCTTTTTTTTCTGCATAATATCTATTCCATCCTTTTTAAGGAGGCAATTATCAATTCTTTGTTCCTGGGCAAAAAGGAGTCTGTCAGATTGTTTTCCAATATTTGGCTAACATGAGATAATTAAGATAAATGGGCACCTGGTATTATATAACATGTAATAAGGCTATGAGACAAAGATGGTACGATGGAGAACAATCTAATTGTAACTAATTGCTAGAATTGTGAAGCACCTAACAAACACTAATCACTAAAAGCTCTTTTTTGTAGGTGTTTCCTTTGTTAGAGTTTCAGCAAAGATGGTGTTATATTTTTTCATTATGGGGAATTTGTGGTTTCTAAGATGACTTGAGGGACTGTACAATTCTATTAAAGGACAAGAAATAGATTGATGAGAATAAAACCCTAAGATCATTGCTATATTGGAAATCTGTACTTGTTTAACTTTTCTTGTTTAAAAACTATTTCAAAATGGCATTATCTGTGGGGTGTTTTAAGATAATTGCATATATTCAATGTTTAATCCCTTTTAACTCTGGCATATATGTAGTTTAATTTTAACTTGATTATTCTCTTTAGTAAATTTGTTCAATTTCATTTGCCTTAAACATTATTGCCATACTATGAATGTATGGACAATGCCAAGAACATAAAGTAAGGATAGTGTCAGTAATAATATTAACTAATAATAATAGCTGTTATGTCTTTCATTGAGGTTTGCAAAGTGATATTTAAAGAGAGCTTTATTTATTTAAAGAGAGTGATATTTAAAGTTAGCTAGATGGATAGATAGATGGGTAGATGAATGCAACAACATTATGCCATTATCATCCCCATTTTGCAGAACCTATGAGAAGTTCAATGACTTTCCTAGTGTTTTACAAAGAGTAAGTATCTGGATTAATATTTGTACTTATGCCTTTCTGTTTTGAAATATTTCTACTCTGCAATCAAGCTGTCCTAGGGGAATGTCATCATCAAAGTGGCTAAGGTTGCTTTGATTTTGAATTTATCTCATCTGGGCCTAATATAGAGTATTATTTATTTGCTGGGAATGGAATGTACCAGACCTCTGATTTAATTGGTATGGCAATTTCCAAGGACTTAGTTCCCACCAAAGTAGAAAACTGATTACAGTCTTAGGAAGTATCCTGAAGAAAAGAACTCCAACATGCTGAGGTCTCCTTGCTTCTAAGACTGGTATTGTAGCCACGAGTCATACTTCCTCTCTAAATGTGTATTAAATTGAATTGACATGATGAATTCACCTGAATCTTACTTAAATTCATTTCTCAACTACTGAGGAAAAGAAGCTAAGGAGTATATTCTAGGATATTAGCAGGAGAAAGATCTTAGGTAAGGGAATTCCAAACCCAGTTCTGCCTCTACCTATTTGAAGAGTTGATATAAAATACTCCAAAGTACTTTTTTAATGCTTATTACTTAGCACCTAGCAGAAGAGGTTAAAAAAAAGGAGATTATCATAGAAATATTTGAAATCTATAGCTGTTTTAATTCTGAGAGAGTCATTGTCCTTCTGTCAAAAGATGATTTTATTCACATAAAATGCAGACCCCTTCACTGGTCTATCAAAAAGAAGGAGCAACTGCCCTACTGAGAATGGTGAGAACTTTTGCATAGTTTATGCTGATGTGACTTTTATTGCTCTTCCTGCTGCTTTACTCAAACTGCACAATCAGCACTTTCTCAGGTGAATTGTTAATGCTGTTGGGCATATTTTCAGCATGGGTAGATAGATTACCCTTTAAAGAAATTAGGCCTTCGTCTAGTTAGCTTGTGAACCAACCTGCTCTACACTGGACTTTTCTAAAGGCAAGAGGGATGATCAGGCAGCCTCAGAAATCTAACTCCATGGTCTGGCAGCATGGGAATTTGCCTAGCGTATACCTGATTTTTCAGCAGACAAATCAAAGAGATCATTGCAAACTGCACTGAAAGGTAGAGAATTCTTAGGTACCATTTTATTATTAATACCTTTATTGTTAGTAATTTAAAAGTAGCCTCTTGATAAAGATATGATCATATAAGTGTATACATGTATAAATATATGTCAAATTTTAATAGAATATGCATATTTGTGAAATTTTAATACAATTGTTTTCTGTGAGGTAGTCATTAAGGAAAAAAAAGATAGGAAGGGGAGGTGGAGATCTGAATATTAGGCTTACTTTAAAGAGACTGGAACTGGAGAAGAGATTAGGATGACTTTGGCTGGGGACAGGATAGAAATTAATATCAAGAGAGGCAATAATCCTTCCAGGATCCCTGGTGAATAAAATGAAATCAAAGTTTGCAAGAGGGGAAGGAATAGAGGGAAAAGACAACATGTATATATAATTCTTATATCTCCATATACATATATAATACATATGCATAACCATGTAATCCCTGTGTCATAGACTGTCATGGCGCAAAGCACCCAATAAATTTGAGAAAAGGAAGGATTATCTCATTTATCGTTATATTGTGGCTCATTAATTGCAAACATATTCTATACAATTTTATGAAGAAAAATTTTATTGAAAGTATGAGAATAAGATAATTCTTCAGTATAGCATCCAGTATAGCATTGGTTATATCTGTTAATTCCTAAGATCTCCCAATGTACTTTCTGAGTGTAATTTATAATTCAAAATATGAGGATTCATCCTCATTCTTCAAAAATCTTGGCTTCATCTATTGCTTTCTGCGGGTTGATGAAGAAGGGTAGAAAAGAGAAAAGGGAAGGGGAAGATTTTTTTTTAACAATTTCTTACTGTTTGTGCTCTAGCACAGCTGGGATTCTAATGCCTAGAATAAATTCATTTGTATGGGGAGAGAACAATGGGCATTCAGAATATACTCTACCCACAGTGGGTGGTGCTATGCAATTAATTATCAACTTTCACAAGTTGGCATATTCCTCCCCTCTCTTCCACTTCTCAGTCTTTGAGAGTTGATAGAATATAAAGCTAAGTTCTCACTTACAGGGCAGAACCTCTTGAGTGGCCAGGGGCCATATGGAGCAGCAAAATGGATAAGAAGCATATTATCCATATAGGCACCTTACAATGTCTTGGTCATCCTATCTTATTTACATATTTTGTCTCTGAGTTATTAACAGGATCATCCATTAGTCTTCCCCTCCTCTACTCACTTCAGCCATCAGCAATCAACAGATGAAGATATATTCTCTGTGTATGAATGTGTATGTATGTGTGTGTGTGTGCGCACACTATAAAAATTCTTGAGATTAATGGGATGTGATAAGGATAGTTTTCATTTTGATTTCTGAAGTCTTTCAATAAATGTTCTATAGTATGAATTATGTGTTTGCTAGTCAGGAATCAAGCTTAGTGTATAAAATAGTATCACACATAAGTTGAGACCAGGTGATTTTGGAAAAATTAAATCTTTTTTTGTCTGCTCAGTTATCACTCATTGTGTAGTACAATAATACCATGTATGTGCTAGAACCAGCTCATACCAGCTAACTAAGGCTGCTTATTTTCCTTTCAGTACAATCATTTATGTCTTAGAAACTGGGAAATGCTGCAAATGAGAACTTGATTTATTTTTTGTGGATTGTCTAGGATTAAATGGTAAAGGTAAAAATGTTAAGATGAAAATTAAACTTAAAACTGTATCTTGTACATTTCCCCCCCCTGGAAAATGTTGTTAAACATTTACAAGCATACCCATTCACACATTGACATCCCTATTCCCTTTACCACCATAGTCACATTTCTACCTAATAATGAACCTTTCTTCATGTCAGCCTATCTTTAGCAAGCAGGCTTAGCACATACATTTGCAGGCCACTACTCTTGTCCAATAACAACTCAGAAAAGGAAAAAGACAATAGGGACAGAGTTGATCTGAATGCCCAGAATAAGTTCTTTCAAATAAATAATAATGAATAAAAAGTACATGTGTAAAATATACTTAGCATCACCACAAATTACATAATTTTCAGTATTATAAATCTTTATCTTCATCAATGTCATCATCATCATCTTCAACAAAACAAGCATTCATCAGATACTTAGTATGTACTAGATGTTGTTCAATAGTTATCACTTGTGTCCAACTCTTTGTGAACCCATTTGAGGTTTTCTTGGCAAAGATATTGGAGCAGTTTGTCATTTCCTTTTCCACCTCATTTTACAGATGAGGAAACTGAGGCAAAGAGGAGTGTGTGTGTGTGTGTGTGTGTGTGTGTATAGCTAGTAAGTGTCTGAAATTGGATTTGAACTCAGAAATATGAGTCATCCTGACTTCAGACATTATCCACTGTGCCATCTAGCTGCTCACTGTATTAACCAGCCTTGCTACTGAACAGAGAATTTCTCTCCAAAGAGCCTGCTTTCCCTTGTATTTCACATTCTTTAGATTTTTAAAGTAGCATACAAATTTGCCGGAGAGGTTACAGGCTTTTTATCATAATCTGAGTTTGCTGTTTCCTTGGAAAATTCTGTCTTTTTCTTTATGCTTCTTGTATTATTATTAATTAATACCTGTGAAACATATGGTCAGAGATGTAAACCTGAAAAATTAAGCTAATTTGTGATCAGATGGTTTCCGATGTGAAACACAATTTGACTTGCTATCAAAAATTAATCATATCAATAATAGCTAATGTTTATATAGTGCTTACTGTGTGCCAGACACCAAGAATACACAGATATTTTCTGTGTTCTGGCTATTCTTAGCATTTAGGGTGGAGGGAGGGAGAGAAGTAGAAAAATCCTATACAAAATCATAGGATTCTAGATCTCACAACTGCAAGGATCCCATTGAAATCTAATCCATGGGGCAGCTAGGTGGCACAGTGCATTGAGCACCAGCCCTGAAATAAGGAGGATCTGAGTTCAAATGTGAACATAGACACTTAACACTTAACTGTGTGACCCTGGGCAAGCCACTTAACCCCAATTGCCTCAGCAAAAGAAAAAAAAAAGAAAGAAAGAAATCTAATCCATAGCTAAATAAGAAACTGGTCTACATTAATAAAAAAAAAAATTCAGCCAGCCATACTTAAAGATCTCAGATCATGAGAAAAGCATTCTCTTGTGATATTATTCATTACATTTTTTGGACAGCTCTAATTGTTAGGTGGTTTTTCACTGCATCAAAGCTAGATCTCCCTCTTTGAGATTTCTACCCTTTGATCCTAATTATTCCCTTTGATTTTCAGTCAGAATCAGTCAGTGAGTGAATAAACATATAGTAATTCCAGAGGGAAAGCATTAGGACCTAGTTAACTAGATATTAAAGATGAAGAAAGTTGAAGAAACTTGTCGTATCCATACAGTACATCTAATGCAATGGGGCATAGATGAAAGATGGATTGTCATGTGAAAGAAAGAACAAGTGGTTCAATATATATATAAATTGTAACTGTATGAAGGAGAGGAAAATGTAAGAAGATTAAAAAGGTAGGAAAGGACCATTTGATGAACAGCTCTCAATGTCAAACACTGAAATTTATTGAATGAAGGGGCATATTAAAATTTAAACTTTTTTATTAAAGCTTTTTATTTGTATAACATATGTATGGGTAGTTCCCCAGCGTTGATCTTTACAAAGCTTTCCATTACAAATTTTACCCCCAGTCGCCTCCCCTCTCCTAGATGGCAAGAACTCCACTACATGTTAATAATGTTGAAATGCTTGAGGAGTTATGCAAGAAAAATCCTATCTACAAAAAAAAAAAAGAATCAGAGAAAGGCAACACAATGCAAGCAAATGTCAATAGACATCATGAAAATGTTACGTTGTGGTCCATATTTCATATCCCTCTCTCTGGGTGTATATGGTTTTCTTCAGTGAACAATTGGAACTGATTTGAGACAATTCTTTGTTGCAGAGAGTCATGTTCATCAGAATTGATCATCATGTAATACTGTTGTTGCTGTGTATGATGATCTCCTGGTTCTGCTCGTTTCACTCAGCATCATTTCATGCAAGTCCCTCCAGGCCTCTCTGAAATCATCCTGCTGGTCGTTTCTTGCAGAGCAATAATATTCCATAACATTCATATACCATAATTTATTCAGCCACTCTCCAATTGATGGGCATCCCTTCAGTTTCCAGTTTCTAGCCACTACAAAAAGGGCTTCCACAAACATTCTTGCACAGGTGGGTCCCTTTCCCTCCTCTAAGATCTCTTTGGGATATAGGCCCAACAGCAACACTACTGGGTCAAAGGGTATGCACAGTTTGAGAACTTTTTGAGCATAGCTCCAAATTGCTCTCCAGAATGGCTGGATCCGTTCACAGTTCCACCAACAATGTATTAGTGTTCGTTTCCCCACATCCCCTCCAACATTTGTTATTTATCTTTTCCTGTCATTTTAGCCAATCTGACAGGTGTGTAGTGGTACCGCAGAGTTGTCTTAATTTGCATTTCTCTGATCAATAGTGATTTGGAGCAACTTTTCATATGACTAGAGATGGTTTTAATTTCATCATCTGAAAATTGTCTGTTCATATCCCTTGACCACTTATCTATTGAAGAGTGGCTTGAATTCTTATATATATGAGACAATTCTCTATATATTTTCGAAATGAGGCCTTTATCAGAACCATTAAATGTAAAGATGATTTCCCAATTTGATGCTTCCCTCCTAATCTTGTCTGCATTTGTTTTGTTTGTACAGAAACTTTTTAACTTAATATAATCAAAATTATCCATCTGGTGTTCAATTAGGAGTTCCAGGTCTTCTTTGGACATAAATTTATTCCATCTCCACAGATCTGAGAGATAAACTATATTACATTCCTCTAACTTGCTTAGAAAGTCCCTCTTTATATCTAGATCATGAACCCATTTAGATCTTATCTTGGTATGTGGTATTAGGTATGGGTCAAGCCCTAATTTCTTCCACACTAGTTTCCAATTTTCCCAGCAGTTTTTGTGAAATAGTGAGTACTTATCCCAAAAGCTGGGGTCTTTGGGTTTATCAAAGACTAAATTGCTATAGTTATTGCCTAGTTTGTCTTGTGATTCTATCCTCTTCCACTGATCGACTACTCTATTTCTTAGCCAGTACCAAATGGTTTTGATGACTGCTGCTTTGTAATATAGTTTTAGATCTGGTACAGCAAGTCCACCATCATCAGCCTTTTTTTTCTTTAATTCTCTTGAAACTCTTGACCTTTTTTTTCTTCCAAATGAATTTTGCTACTATTTTTTTCTAGATCTGTAAAATAATTTCTTGGGAGTTTGATTGGTATGGCACTAAATAAGTAGATTAGTTTGGGTAGTATTGTCATTTTTATTATGTTCGTTCTGCCTACCCATGAGCACTTAATATTTTTCCAATTGATTAGGTCTG
>JAJPUD010008441.1:0-51942 GCA_023553655.1 Myrmecobius fasciatus | reverse complement strand
AATGTTGGAGGGGATGTGGGGAAACGAACACTAATACATTGTTGGTGGAACTGTGAACGGATCCAGCCATTCTGGAGAGCAATTTGGAGCTATGCTCCGTTTGTTTTGTGGCAAGAAACTGGAAATTGAAAAGTTGCCCATCCATTGGAGAATGGCTGAATAAATTATGGTATATGAATGTTATGGAATATTATTGTTCTGTGAGAAACGACCAGCAGGACGATTTCAGAGAGGCCTGGAGAGACTTGCATGAACTGATGGTCAGTGAAATGAGCAGAACCGGGAGATCACTATACACGGCAACAACAATACTATATGAGGATCAGTTCTAAGGGACATGACATTCCAGTTGTTCAGTGAAGAAAGCCATATACACCCAGAGAGAGGGATGTGAAATGTGGACCACAACATAACATTTTCATGTTCTCTATTGAGGTTTGCTTGCATTGTATTTACTTTATCTGATTATTATTTCTTGTAGATACGATTTCTCCTGCACAAAAAAATGATGTGTGGCAATAACTATACATATATTCGATTTCTTAAGTATTCTAGCATAATTATCATGTAGTGGATATCCTGCCATCTAGGGGAGGGGTGGGGAGTAGGGAGGAAAAATTTGTAACAGAAAGCTTTGTAAGGGTTAATGTTTAGGAATTACCCATACATATGTTTTGCAAATAAAAAGTATTAATAAAAAAAAAGAAATCTGAGATTTTTATTTTTTAAAAGCTTTCAGAACAATTGAGACTATATTTTTTTCATTATGAACTTAATATAATTAACAAGAACACATTATAATATATCTGAACAAAAGGAATTATATAGGAAAACCTGACTTTAAATCTCTGTTTCATCTCTCTCACCCTCTTTTTTTCCTTCAACCACACATATACCAACATATTTATACACACAAAGCATATATACACATATATTAATAATAATATGTGATGTGTTTGGGGTTCAGCACCAGATGATGAGATTAAAGTTTGTAATACTCTGGGAAAAACTGAAGCAGTATCACACATTGGAGATTAGGTAATATTTTGTTGATAGAGAAGTAAGACTAGTTGACTGAATGGGACTATTGTCTCAAAGTATTCAGTACTCTATTGAGGGGCATCAAGGATTTTATAAGGTTCCATTGCTCAGGGGAACAAAGAGCTCACAGGGCAGAAGGAGGGGTTGGGCCCTGGGGGGATTTGAATTCCAGGAAAGGACTATCATTTCAGTTCTGACAGATTGGGGGTATGGAGAATCATAAATTGTGATAAGTTTAGCAAGAAGCTAGGAGACATTAAGTCCGGGGCCATAAAGATAAGGGGTTTGTCTAGGTATTTGAGATCGACCATCTAGAAGTTTTTATGACTTTTTGGAATGCTAGCCCAATTATTCCTGATGGTCAGAAGTAGGGGTTTGCTATTGAGGCAGAACAATTAAGAGAAACTGAAACAGAGCAATTGAGGGAAACTGAGACATGGAACTGTGGCACAACAGGTGCAGGCACTAAATGATGAGATTTGGGAGAACAATCGACACCAAATATTGGGGTTTGATCATGTGAAGAATTCACAGTGGCCATTCTTTTTGGCAAAAGGTAGTTTTATTTAGGAGAAAAGATTACAGGAAAAAAAGGAAGAGGTCAATAAGATACTAAGAGTAGTGAATATGAAATAGATTTGGGGGAGCATTAGGGTTACCAAGCAAAGGATCTTGGAAAAACCCATTAAAGGAATATGCTATGAAATGGGAGTACTACACTGACTGGCAGAATAACCCTAAAACTTAATTAGAAGGAGAAAGACACTGAGGCATGGTAAAGGTGGCTGAGGTAGGGGTCAGAGGTAGAGAGTGAGGAGAAAGATAGGACAAGGTAGAGTGCCTTGATGTGCTAATCCCAAAAGGGATTCAACAAAGATAGTATGGGCCATGGGCAGATTTATAGGGGAAATTTAAGCTCAGGGGGTTGACATAACTTAGATTTTTGACTGGACACAGTGAATTGGGTATACTTAAGACTTCCACAGAGGGTGAGGCTATAAGGTTGAACTGATCTCCATCAGTTCCCTTCCCTCTTTACCTCTAGGAGTAATCTTATCAGTACTTTAGGCTTTCTCCCCCAACCCCACCTAGTTATCTAGGACTTCATCAATAAGTATAGCTAACATTTTTATCTCTTTTTACCCTTAAAATCAGAAAATAGGTGCTTTTATTATCTCTTTTATAAATGAAGAAACTGAGGTAGATAGAAATTATGTGGCTTGCCTAGGGTCCTACAACTAGTAAGCATCTAATGCTAAATTTACACTAATGACTCCCTGACTCCAGGCCCACACTCTTCACTCCATAGTATACAGCTGTTGTCTATATTTCTGTTATTTCTCTCATTAAAATTTGAATATTTTGATGATAGGAACTGTTTTTGGGTTTTTTTTGTATCCTTAGAATTTTACACATTGCCCAGCATGTATTAGTTTTTAATTAGTTTAATTAATGTTTAATTAGTGCCTCATAATTGACTGACCTCTCCTTTGGGGACACCCCAACCTACCTCACAAATGAAATAAATGTTTGGATGTCGCAAAAAATAACTCAATTCCAAATTATAGAAATCCAAGTTACCTGCACTTTATTGGGAACCATCTGTAAAAGTGATGGTCTAGAGGAGCCATAGCTATATGAGATTGTTCTCTATACTGAGAAGAAAAATAATTGTTTGCTTAGTCTTCCTTCACTGTTAGAGATCAAGAAATTAAACCAACAAATCCATTTCTCTGGATTTTACTTAACTTGAATCTGTGTCTTCAATTATCAATAGCTTAATAAAGTCACTTAATCATCATTAAATGAATTCTTTCATGAAATCACATTGAAACAGGAGTTACATAATGATCTGCTGGACCTGGTGCCATGGCCTGCTGAGACTGGTGAATGAAATGTACTGTACAATCAAATTCCATGGTATTTAACACTTAGAAAGGGCTGAGTCTTGCAAGTCACGAGTTATGTGTTCTGTTGTGAGGCATGGTCATATGTTTTTTAATCCAAATCAAATTGGCATTATAAGCATTTGCCATAATGAGAATATAATTTAACAATTTTTAAATGTTTCCCTTACTTTGAGTCTAACTCCTACTGTCTACACCTTGAGAATATTGTTTCTGCTTTTTTATGGGCTCTATGCATTCTAGTGCCACACGACACTACAACAGAAACAAAGCATCTTCTGAGTTTCAAATTAAATAGAGAAAGAAGGCTTGGAGTACCCTAGAAGTACCCTAGTTTGTATTACTTGTATTACTGAAGAGAAAAATTAGTACCAGAATGGGGAAATAGCTTACTCAGAGTCAATGGGACATATGAAGTGGCAAAGGTAGTATGCAAACCCAAGTTGTTTGTCCACATCCAGCATTTCTTGTACCAAACCGCTTATTGGTTTGTCTAAAGTAGGCTACTACATCCCAATGACAATGATTACTTTTTGCTGTTCAGTCTTTCTCAGTTATGTCTGACTTTTCATGCCCCAATTCGGTGTTGTCTTAGTAAAAATCCTAGAATGGTTTGCCATTTTCTTCTCCAACTCATTTTACAGATGAGGAAAATGAGGCAAACAGGGCTAAGTGACTTACTTAAGGTCACACAGCAAGTAAATGTCTAAAGCAGAATTTGAATTCAAAATGAGTCTTCCTGACAGCAGACTCAGTTCTCTATGCATTGTGCCACCTAACTGTCCAACCATTACTTATAATTATGCAAATGGTTGTCTTAAGAAATTGCCTATCTTTACCACATCTTTGGGACATAGAGAGAAAACAAGTGATTCTTTGTCCAATTTACACATTGGAAAATTGAGTTTTTCTCAAATTTATGTGGTCAGTAAATTCTGATTGATAGTCCCATTGTCTTAGCCTTAAATAAACCATATAAATCAGCTGGGACATACAATTCAAGATTGTCAAAATAAACATATTGAATATTCTGAATATTCTGTGTGCTTACTTGGCAGTAACTTGTTTAACTAGGAATTCCTTTTGGCATCTTCTTAACTTGGTCTTTGCCAGCAATGAAATGCTATAATTTACTTGTTATCAAGTGTAGCATTACAGATAAGTATAAGACTTTTTTGCAAGTAAGTTGGGCTATGCAATGCACTAATTTCTTTTCTCTTTGGCATAGAACTTAATTATTTAACTTTTTCAAAGTTGCATAAATATCCCCTCAATGTGAAGTACTTCCCCACACTGACCTCCATTTGGAGAATTTGCTTTAAAATGTTGCACTACAGTTCCCCTGTCTCAGTTTCCCTTAATTGTTCTGCCTCAATTTCCCTTAATTGTTCAGCTCCAATTTCCCTGAATTGTTCTGCCTCAGTCTACCTAGTGGCAACCCCCCTTCCTGGCCATTAGGACTGAGATAATTGGGGCTGCAAAGTTATGGCCACTGGCATTCCATAGAGTCATAAAACCTCCAGATGGTTCATCTCAAATACCTAGACATACCTTTATTTTTATGGCCCCAGATTCAGTGGCTCCTAGCTTCTTCCCAAATTTATCAGAATTTATGATCCTTCCTCCATACCCTCAACCTCTCAGAACTGAATTTATGGTTCTTTCCTGGAACTTCTATCCCCCCAATGCTCTACCCCTCCTTCTGCCTTTGTTTTCTTGAGCACCAGAGCCCTATAAGAGTCCTTGGAGCCCCTCACTAAAGTGCTGAATACTTTGAGACAATAGTCCTATTCAACCAACTAGTTTTATCTCTCCATTACTATCAATAAATTATTAATAATCTCTAATACTGCCTCAGTTTCTCTGAGCATTACAAAAATATGTTGTAAATACAGAAAATATAAAGTTTTTTCAGAATAAAATAAATTCTAGAAGAAAAGCATCACTTAAAATAAGCCTAAGGGAAAAAATTCTAGTTTTTAAATGCTATTTTGGATTATGCTGAATAAAAGTATTTTTCAAATAATGAAATATTTTATATTAGCTTATCTCCTCTAAAAAGCCCAGAGAAAACAGGTAAAGAGGAAGTGTAAGGTGAAATTTCAATTAAGTGGAAAACACTAATTGACCTATAATTATGCTGTTTAACAAATGAGTGAATTTAAATAAAAGCATCAACTGACAACAGGAAAAGGAGCTGCTTGACTCCTCCAAGAGTATTTGTTGAGCCAGAGGACTTTTTTTTCCTCTGAGACTTTTCCCCTGTATCATTGAATATTCAAAAGATTTGTCAATTCAAGAAATGCCACCAACTGTGCAGAGTTTCAAATGCAAAAAACCATTAACAGATAACAGATATAATGAGATGCTTTTTATATTTGTCCTTTACAAACACATGTTTGTAAAGACAAACTTGTTAGTGTGAACTGGGAATTAAGAATATATGGCAGTGAGAAACTACTTGTCTATGGATAGGAAGATGCTTACTCACTTCAATCAAAAATAAAACTATCTAAAGTGTTATTCTGACATCATCATGGCCCAAGAAGATAAATGAAAAAAACAGATTTCTTTTTCTTTTCATCTAGTGGTGTTGGTTTTATGTAGATTTTGACATGTGACTGGGACAAAATAGAGTTAAGATTGGATCAGAATATGATTTAAATAAACTACTTATCTTTAAATAATCTACAATATGTTGTAGTTAATAGTGTTTGTATATGAAAACCAGGAAAGTATCAGATTTAAAGATAGATATGACCCCCCAAAAGTCATAGTTGAATTCTCTCCTCCCCCCCCATTTTATAGATAAAGAACCTGAGACTTAAGTAGGCTGAGTGATTTATTTAAGACTAAGTGAACTTGGAGTTTAGATCCCAACTCTGACACTTTCAATAGCTTTAAGACTTTATTTAGGAAGTCATTTTAAGCCCTCTCAGCATTAGTTTCCTTTTCTATAAAATGGGAATGATGATACTTACATTATAACATAGAATTATTACCCTAAATTGAACCTCAGTGTTATCTAGGTAAGATCCAGGGTAATGGGAATTTGAATTTGTGCTTTGATAAGCACTTAAAAGCCAGGCTGATCTTTACAATTTTGCCCTGACTAATTCTAAATAGCTGCCATTTGTTTCTTAGTTTAGCAAAAGTTCTTATTCTATTTTGCATAATTTATATTCATTCATAAGCTAGGCAAATGTGATCTAAAAAAGAAGTCAGTAATATCATACTAGCATTATGAATAGTCTTTCCCATCTTCTGTTACTATCGCACAGTAACAGGTAATCATCATTTCCACAGTTCTCTGTTACCACTTTGCTTATATGAAGTAGAGCATTATTATTGCCATTCCCATTTTGCAAATGGGAAAATAGATTCAGAACAATATAGCAATTTGCTCAAGATCAAAAAACTAAGAAGTCTCAAATCTGTGATCCATACCCAAATTTTTTGCCTCCAAATTTGGCACTTATCTATCTTTCCATTGCACTGTGTTTTGCAAGAAACACTATTGCTCTTTTGACTGTTATCACTCTATTTCTGCTTATTTTAAATTTGTCTTGAATGCCAAGCTCCCATAATTTGTCCATCTATATCACTGATCTCTTAAGCTGGGAGACATCTTAAGGAGAATCATATATACTTTGAACTATGATAGTTATCAGAATGGCAAATGAAGTAGATTACATACAGGACTTCAGGTCATCAAAATCAACATTTTGAATCCTGTATCAGGCATTTAAGTAGCTGTGTGACAAGTCAGTCTCTCTGGGGATCTGTTTCCTCCTCTCTAAAATGAGAAAATTGAACAAGATGGTCTTTAGAGTACCTTGTGGTATATAAATCTGTGGTGTCTGTTGAGTATGTATACGTAGCAAACTTGTCCCCCAAAAACAGGAAGGAAAAAAGATACAAGGGACTTATAGTATACAAATTACATTTGTCTTATATTTATCTCACAGTCCTGATATAGAGTTGTGAAGTGATAGAAATTTGATTTGGCAAGCTCAGATGCTTTAATTATGCCAATTATTTTCACTTTGTCGTCTTTCAAAAATTGTTTGTTCCTCTTCCTTTCTTTCTCAAAAATCTAGCATAATGGAGTAGTGAGAAAAAATACCAGACATGAAATAAGAATGCCTGAGTTTATGCTTTGTCTCTGGTACTTAATTACTGCATGAGGCTGAGGAAAGTCTTGTCAGCCTCAGACATATAAGAAAGCTGAAAAGGAAAATGACCTGAAGTCCAATGAAAATTAAGCATTTCTAACTATAAATTTGGCATTCTTTCCATTTGATATAATTTTTCCCTATACCAAACTCATAATATGAATGATCAAAATGCTATTTTGTGGCTTTGAACAAGTGTTCAATATGGAAGCAAATTAATTGTGGTTGTAAAATATAATACTTCCTGAATATTTAAACTCAGGAAAGAGTTTTATTTGTAATTGTTTAGAGGTGGGGGGCAGCTAGGTGGTGCAGTGGATAGAGCACCAGCCCTGAAGTCAGGAGGACCTGAGTTCAAATCTGGTCTCAGACACTTAACATTCCCTAGCTGTGTGACCCTGGGCAAGTCATTTAACCTAAATTGCTTCAGAAAAAAAAAATTGTTTAGAGGTGGTCTTTTCTAAAAGAGAAATAAGATGGGAGAGGGGGATGGCATAATTAACCTATCAAGTTGCTTTCTATAAGTCTATTGTATAGCTTCTTTAATTCTCTATTAGTTTTATCCTAATATTGTCTGTTAAGCTGTCACACAACACTTGTTTTTGTATATGAAAAGATGGCTTTCTTATATATTTTAATACTAAAAAGCTTGGAGCTTGGAAATAATAGTAATATTGTCAATTGTCTTGAGATGATGTCATATATATAGCACCAATCTGGCAATTCAAGGACACATGCTTTTGAGCATTTCCTCTATCTAGTTCATGTTTTCAAGAAAGTTAGAATCAAAGAATCATGAAATGTTTGGGCTGGAATGGTCATTCTTTGAAATCAAGGGAAAGTTTTTATTTAATATTTGTATCTGCAAAAGTATGATGTTTTCCTATAGTAGATCCCTAAAATGTTTGTTGAATAGTTAGTCAATAGTTATGTAATATTTTATCATTTGTGAAATACATTACATAGAACGGATCCAGCCATTCTGGAGAGCAATTTGGAGCTATGCTCAAAAAGTTGTCAAACTGTGCATACCCTTTGACCCAGCAGTGTTTCTACTGGGCCTATATCCCAAAGAGATTTTAGAGGAGGGAAAGGGCCCCACATGTGCAAGAATGTTTGTGACAGCCCTTTTTGTAGTGGCTAGAAACTGGAAACTGAATGGATGTCCATCAATTGGAGAATGGCTGAATAAATTATGGTATATGAATGTTATGGAATATTATTGCTCTGTAAGAAACGACCAGCAGGACAATTTCAGAGAGGCCTGGAGAGACTTGTATGAACTGAGGCTGAGCGAAATGAGCAGAACCAGGAGATCACTATACATGGCAACAACAATACTATATGATGATCAATTCTGATGGACATGGCTCTCTTTAACAATGAAATGTTTCAAACCAGTTCCAATTGTTCAATGAAGAAGGCCATATACACCCAGAGAGAGGGATGTTTAATGTGGACCACAACATAACATTTTCATGCTCTCTATTGATGTTTGCTAGCATTGTGTTTCCTTTCTCTGATTTTTTTTCTTGTAGATACGATTTTTCTTGCACAGCAAGATAAGTGTGAAAATATGTATACATATATTCGATTTGTCAAGTATTTTAATATAATTAACATGTAGTGGATATCCTGCCATCTAGGGGAGGGGTGGGGACTAGGGGGGAAAATTTGTAACAGAAAGCTTTGTAAGGGTCAATGTTGAAAAATTACCCATACATATGTTTTGCAAATAAAAAACTTTAATAAAGAAAAAAAAGAAATACATTACATAATTTACTTCATGTGATCCTCACAACTCTATGAGGTAGATAGTAAATGATGATTTCATCCCAATTTTATAGAAAAGAAAGGCATGGTCTGGACACAACTATACTCACACAGATATTCAATGTCAAGGGCAGGATTTGAACCTAAGATTTCCTGATTCAAGCACTTTATTACATATTCCTCAAATGTTAGTTTCAACAATGTGTTATATTACTCAGGGCAGAAAAACAAAACAAAGTACTTTTAAAGTAAAATAAATATAGTACTTTTATCGTACAAGTCAATAAGAACAGTGTCATAGTGAAACAAAAATGAGATGTCAAAGGGATAGGAGATGTCCACATTGTCTTTCCTGATTCTCTCATAGTTGGTGAGTGATATTAAAGATACTTTTATTATATGAAATGCTTACAATAAGGCCTGACATTTGGTTATTCTACCATCTGTGAACCAGATGTTTTATATTGGAATGTTTATTTTGAAATAACCAAGCATAACAACCTTTCCCTTTCCTCCCCCTGACCTCATATAATATTATGTTTTATATATAGATAACTAAGTGGTATACTGGATAGAGAGCTGGACCTAGTGTCAGGAAGACCTAAGTTCAAATTCATCCTCAAACATTGACTAACTGTGTGACCTGAACCTTAGCCTCCCTTTGCCTCAATTTCCTCATCTATAAAATGGGTATAATAGCAACATCTATCTTCTAGAATTGTTATGGGAATCAAATAAGATAACAATTATAAAGTGTTTAGCACAGTGTCTGACCTATAGTGAGTGATATATAAATGTTGTTTGGTCATTCAATTGTCTTAGTCTTTGTGACCCTGTGGAGCACACAACCCATGGATTATCCTGTCAAAGGTACTAGAATTGTTTGTCATTTCCTTCTCTGGTGAATTAAGGCAAACAGAAGTTGTGACTTCCCCAGGATCACACAGCTGGATTTGAACTGTCTTCCTAACTCCAAACCCAGGTTTCTATCCACTGAGCCATCTAGCTTTCCCCACATAAATGTTATCTATTATTATTAATTTCATAACACTTTTATTGTGACATTCTTCATTGTAGCTTTTTGTGTTGGTATTTTATTTCCACACTGTACTTGAAGATATAGTAAATTTCCCCTTTAAACTCCAAGTCTCTACAAAGCTAACAGAAACAAGATTGAAAGGGATGTACAAAGCTAGGAAAAAAAATCTTTACAACCAGTATTTCTGATAAAAGTCTCATTTCTAAAATATATAAAGAGCTGTGTCAAATTTATAAGAATATAAGTCATTCCTCAATTGACAATTGGTCAAAGGATGTGAACAGTCAATTTTCAGATGATGAAATTAAAGTCATCTATAGTCATATGAAAAACTGCTCTAAATCACTATTGATTAGAGAAATACAAATTAAAACAACTCTGAGATACAACCTACCACCTCTCAGATATGCTAAGGTGACAGGAAAAGATAATGATAAATGTTGGAGGCAATGTGAGAAAACTGGGACACTAATGTATTGTTGATGGAGTTGTGAAATGATCCATTCTGGAGAGAAATTTAGAGCTGTG
Source organism: Myrmecobius fasciatus (assembly GCA_023553655.1). Classification (NCBI taxonomy): domain Eukaryota; kingdom Metazoa; phylum Chordata; class Mammalia; order Dasyuromorphia; family Myrmecobiidae; genus Myrmecobius; species Myrmecobius fasciatus. The sequence goes on along the minus strand of JAJPUD010008441.1, from coordinate 41,479 downwards.
CCCTTTGACCCAGCAGTGCCATTTCTGGGTCTGTATCCCAAGAAAATTGTAAAGGACCCACAAGTGCAAAAAAATTTGTAGCGGCTCTTTTTTGTGTTAGCAAAGAACTGGAAAAATGACTTAGATGCCCATCAGTTGGCTAATGGTTGAACAAGTTGTGGTATATGAAGATAATGGAATATTATTTATTGTTCTATAAAAAATGATGAACAACAAGAATGTGCAATGATAAACTATGAAAGACTTGGTTCTTATCAGTGGTTCAGCAATTCAAAGCAATCCCAATAGATTTTGGAAAGAAAATGCTATCTGCATCCAGAAAAAGAACTATGGAGACTGAATGCAAATCAACACAATCACTTTTTTTTTCTGTTGTTTTTTTTTATCTCTTCCATGGTTTTTCCCTTTTGCTCTGATTTTTCTCTCCCAACATGATTCATAAAGCAATATGTTAAAATAAATAAATGAATGAATTAGTAAGTATTAAAAAATAAAAAATAAACTCCAAGTCTCTCTCAGAGCCTAACAATGCTCAGTATAAATTAGTAAATGCTAAGTTAATTTGTGTATTCAGCTTGAATACCTTTACTGATGACTCTACCTGCCTGACAAGCTCTCTAAATGTCTTCCAACTTTTTAGTTAGGATTCAGATTTTTAGGAAATTTGATCTCCATTCTTTGCTTTCCTAAATAATAGCAACTTGATTTGATACTATAAAATGTAGTACTATAAAATCTTTTTCATTCTAGTTTTAAGCCTCCAGTTTTATAGAGAGGCATACAAAGGGAACTAGAAATATCAGTCTAGAGTAAATAAACTCCAGATATCTTTGAGTAATTTAACCTCAGAATTAAGATGGAGGACATGTAGAATGTAAATGACTCAACATTATGATGGGTGGATATGCTTTATAGATAAGGGGTATATTTATGAATGTTCACTAATCACTGTCTCCATAATAGGGTCAAAGAGTCAATCTTGAGGATCAAGGAGGGATCTTGGAGACCATTTACAACAACAGAGTGAGAGAGACTAGAGAGACAGACAGAGTGAGAGACAGAGACAAATGGAGAGGAGAGACAAAGACAGAAACAGAGATAGAGACAGAGAGAGACCTCATTACATTTTCAACTAAGGAATCTGAGGTTCAAAGATATTATAACTTTTCTATAATTGTGTAAGAAGTAATAGGGCTGATTCTAACATAGGTTTTCCCGAATTTGTGTATTCCTCCTCATTCTTTTGAATGAAGTGACCTAATCTATTATGTGCCTATGTCCATCAAAAATGAATCTCCAAAATGCTCACATCATTCCATTTTACAACCTTCAGACTTTTAGCTAAAAGCTAGCTTATAAGGAGAGTAGGTAGCCTTAATCATGACTAGTTTGTAACAATTTTTAATTCCTTCCTACTGTGATACCTGACTCAGAAGTTAGAGTATATGAAGATTTAAAACTATGAGAAATAAGGACATCTTTTCCAAATTAGACCATAATCATTTTATTTTTGTTTTATTCCTTGACCACCAAATGATTGACCACTGGGCATGAGTTTTGGCATAGATTATAAAAGAAAAGGAGGGAGGCTGTAGGTAATAGAGGGGAAAATGTGTTTAGCCTATAAACACAAAACAGGAACAAATTATCATTTTTGTTCTATTATCTGAAGTTTTCTATACTTGTCACATTTTCATTTTTTGGTTTTTGCTTATTTTTATTTATTTTTACTTACACAGAATCATAGATTCTTAAAATTCATCTAGTCTAACCTGTTAATTTCACAGCTGAGGAAATTGAGGGCCAAAGTTATTAAGTTACTAGCCTAATCAAGATTACCAATGTAGGAAATAACAGAGCTATGATTTTAACTCAGATTCACGAATTCCAAATCTACCCCCACTCTAGCATGAAGAAATTTTTGTGAACCATTTTTATATACTGCAGCAAAGGTCAGGATTCATCTTTGAGTTGAGTCACATAGTTGTGATTCAATTACTGTGTCATTTAGCTGTGTGTATGTGGACCTTTCTCTGTGTTTCAGTTTTATCATTAGATAAATGGGGTATTCATACTTGCAGTACCTCCCTCGTGGAGCTTCTATGAAGATCAATTCAAATAATGTGTGTGAAAGCTTTTTATACAACTGCAAAGTACTACAAAAATATAAGTTATTGTTTGTCATTAAATTCATCATCTGAAATGTATGCTCCAATTTGTTGAAGATATTTCCTATTAGTATATTGAAGTTTGAAAAAATTATAAAAAAAGGATGAAGATTTACAGAGTGACATTCACCAACATTCTAAAATTAGGCCTATTAACCTTAAATTTTCTGAATGCTATCATATTAGACCCTTATAACTTAAGAATGAATGGATGAGAATGGCTTTGTTTGCTATTGAGGAAAAGTTGAATATCAAATAGAAATCTATTTATCTGTATTAAGATAAGGTTTATCTTTGTCTTTTTTTTCCTAGAGAGAAATGGAGATCATTTTACTTCTGTATTACTCAACCTATCTGTTCAAAACTTGTTTGCTAAATCAGATTTGACAGGGAGGTTAAGTATAACATCTCATATGTACTAAGATAGACTTTTTAGGAGTCTGTCATTCTGTGTCACCACATTCTTCTGAAGTATAAATGACAAAAAAAATTGCAAAGTTATTTTCCTCAGAGATACTGAATCCTATATATTATCACATTTGATCTTCATAACAATCCTGGAAGGTAGATACCTCTCTTTGTCCCCATTTTACAGTTAAGCAAACAGTGACTTGCCTTGAACCACAAGCTTGCAAATATCTGAAACTAGATTTTAACTCAGATCTTCTTGACTCCAGATCCAGCATTCCAATGCACTGTCCTACCAAACTGCCCTTATTGACCTCCTTTTTTCCTGCCACATCTCGGTTTCTTAAACTATGCCTCTTTTTAAATTTTCCTACTGTTTTCTAAACTCAGTTATGTTTAAACAGATTTTTGGTCTCACTGTTCCAGCAATAAAAGTAGAATCTATTTGTAACTGCCCATTCTGTACTTTCCTTGTCCATGTTTTTTCCATAAATCACTGGGGGCCCACACAACATCTTGAGGACCTTCCCAATAACAATAAATTTCTTTATATTAAAGATACCAGTCAAACACATGGACTATTTATTTATGGGTTATTCCCCATTCTGTATCTCCAGTGACCCCCAAGGTTCCTTACAACTACATTTTGACCCAGAATGTCTGAGTCCTAAAAGTGACTATCTTCCCTCCCAGGAAAGGGAGTCACTTTGTGTCAGTTCCTTATGAGCATAAACATTAGCTTATCTTTAATCCAATTACAGGTTAATTATTGCAATGCCAATTCAACCTGTATCATTCTTTATATGATTTAGAGAAAGGCAGTTTTGCTTCCCAAATCATTTTTTTTCAGTAAACAAATAAACATATTATATTTTTGATCTCCTGTCTTAGCTCCTGTGTTTTTTTTTTTTTGGGGGGGGGTGTTTGTGTGGTCTTCTATATTTGCTTAGTTTTTGTTAATGATTTAATTAAATATTAAAGAGAAGGGGAAATGTTCACCCCACTGGAATCACAGATTTTTTGACTTGGTAGCAAAATTCAAAAATGGATTTGTTGAACTACCTTATTGTGTAGACAAGGCAAATGAAGCTAATAAGCTTAAGTGAATTGCTTAAGATCAGGCAGGATTAGACCCTTTTCACTGTTAACGCATTGCTTCCCTTATAGTGCCACATATAGAAATGAGGGAAAGTTTGAGTTTACCATGTAGTAATATGGGAAAAATATATTTAAATATATTTATTGATGCAAAGGTATTTCACACTAAAACTACATAATTTCCTTGTTTCAAAACTGATTTCACTAAGTAACTTCAAGTTTTCTTTGAACTGTGACTTCTTGATGTGTTGTGGAATTTTTGTCTAATAGTAGCATGAAGTAGGAGTCAGAAGAGATCTGGGTTCAGATTCCTAAAAAGAAATCAGGTCCCTTCCCCCCAAAAAATTGTCTTACCTCTAATGTATACTTCAGTAAAGTGATTATAAACAATTAGTACCCTCTCTAAACTTCAGTCTTCCTCTCTGAATATGAGAATATTACTTAAATGACTAACCATTTAGGGATATATTATCAAATGGTACAATAATGTACACGAATCACTGTCAATGTAATGCATAAATATCTGCTATTATCGCTTTACCATTGCATAAAAGCATAAATGAAAAAATCATTCCTTCTTCAAATGTATATTCCTTGCTGTCTCTTCTTTGTACAAATAAGGTTATCATCTTGCCTTCAAACTGGCAAGGAGCCTTGCTTGGCAGTTTTCTTATTGGTTAATTCACAAAGAATTAAACAAGGTGCACCATATGGCCAAGGGCTGAAAGATCTCTCTCTGAAATTAATTACTTACCTCCTAACACAAAATAACCTCAAATGTTTCATATGGGTCTAAGTGAAATGGCTTACATGTTAACTTTAGATTTGAACTCTGTTTCCCTTGAATGAACAGCCAGGGGCCTTTGGTCTCAATATTTTCGTCCACAGTATAAAGTGAATTACATGTTCTTCAAGATCTATTTCTTGCTAAATGTTTCTTTGTGGTAGAAAAAAAAATGTTGAATTGAGAGGATAGAGTGACAGACGTTATCCAAACTATATCCAAATGCCTTAATTTCCTTTAACTATGTTTTAAAAAAAATAAAAAACAAAAACAAGGTAGATCAATTCATAAAGGAGACAGAGGAAGATTGATTTAGAGTTGGCTCTTTTGGAAACTTATCTGAAGCCCACCCAGGTTTACACACAGCTTCTGAAATGCATCTTTTTCCATATTCCTAATTTCTATTTCCCTTCTTTTTGTCTTTTTATAGACATGATAAACGCTTCTGCACTTTTCCCATATCTTTGATATTTTTCTTCTTCAAGACTTCTTTTGAGCCCAGAAATCTCTTAACTGCCCATTTTCCTTAAAAAGCATCATACTATCCTTTCCTGAGTAACATTTAGTCCAGCATTGTTAATAAAGCTGATTTTGAGGATATTCAGTAGGGAGTATACAATCTAAAAAATAGAAGTATCTAAAGGTTGGATGCTAAACTATCTTTTAGAAGTCACTGGATAATGTATTATTCTTCAGCCTTTAGGGAAATATTAGAACTAAAAAGACTGAAAAACTTCAGGAAGTTGTAAGACAAATCCATTTAGACTTGAAATCAATCCTGGAAAATCAGAGTTAGGAGAAGGCCAACTGTATCTGAGATTTGAAACGAAGGAATCATCCCATTAATTGCATCATCATAATTATGTCCATAAAAGGCACCCAGAAAGCAGAGACAGAGTAGATAGAAAGTGCTGAGACAATTTTTCCAAATATAAAAATTCAGTAACAGTTCAAGCACCTGTTGTTAACTTTGTTCTAGGGACAAAAATTTAGGTTCAGTTAAAGGAAAAACTTCCTAACAAAACTATATCAAAATAGAATAGACTGACTTAAAATGTAGTAAATCCTCACTTATTAGAAATCTTCAGACCTCTTGATGACTGTGCTTTAAATATATTGTAAAGATGCATAGAAGTATGAGTTGGCTAGGCACGATAGAAATTATATAAATACCTTCTTAACTTGATTGAATTATCTAGATGAGAACGAAGTCCCATCCAAACTCTGAAATTCTCTGATTCTGAGTCTGTGATTTCATGAACAAAGAAATGGAAATATAAAAGAAAAAAATAGGAGCTCTTTTCTGCTCATAAGTAGGTTATACTTAACTCTGAGTGATAAAGTACTATGCTACAAATAAAAGTCTTTTAAATCCAAATTCCAGCACTCTACTTCATTCCAAATATATGTTTAGGTAAAATTCAAGTTTTCCTATAGTGGTGTTCTACAGGCAACCAGGTGGCAAGAAGGTAGGCCAATAGTCTTTGGAATCATGGAAACCTAAATTTGAATCCTCTCTCAGATACTTACTATGTGTTCCTAGGCAAAGCATTTAATTGCTCTTGGATCAGTTTTTTTTTTCATCTGTAAAATGAGCATAATAATAGCACCTACCTCTCAAGCTTGTTGTGAGGATCAACCCAGTTCAGATATGGTGGCACTTTGACAATCTTAGCCATAAAAGTACTACTATCTATTTTAAGGAAGTTTCATAGATTACTTAGTAACATAAAGTCTTTAGAAATTATGGATGTCTACCCATACAATTTAAAATAGTACTCTGGGATTCAATGAGATTTGATAGAGAATAGGATTAGTGAGCTACTTCATTGATATAGGGAACTCCCAAGCAAACTCCCTCTACCAATGCAGGTCAGCACATTCTCAGAAATTTATAACCCTAGGGTAGAGATTCAGCCTCAGGACCACAAATAAAATTCAGTGGAATTTCAGCGTGGGTGGGTGAATTTGAATGGGAAAAAATATTACATCCTTATTTTCACTAAACTTTCATTTCCCTTGTAATCCTATGTGCTTTATTTTATGCAATTGAAAACCGTATTTGTAGAAGTGGCCCCCAGGCTTCATTGACTGCCAAAAAGATCCATGACATTTAAAAAAAAAAAAAAAAAGGAAAAACATTAAGGACCCTGAACTAGGTAGTTGTCTAAAGCCCATGGAAGATAAATGACTTGATTAGAGTGACACAGTGAGTGAATATCAGAAGCAAGGCTTTAAAAGTTGGGCTTCTTGATTACCCTATCTACCAAGACACTTCTTGAAATTTGATGTGATTCTATTTTCCCCCATTTCCAAATGCCTTCAGTTAATTGGATCATTGAATAAATGCTGGCATTGCTGAAAATTTTATACTTGAGTAATGATTTTAAGAGTTATTTCTATGGAAGTGACAACTTCGTGTAACTAGAAGAAATAGATGGGGGAAGAGAATCACTGTTTTGTCCCTTTGGGGAGAAAACTGAGAGACAAAATCTATAATTCTGATTTTGAGATTCTTGGATGATAGGGATGAAAGAAAGGAATGATTATAAAGAAGCTACCAAAAGTAACTTGGTTCTTCCTGGATTCTTGTCGAATATCTGTAATATACTTGAGCACTTTTAACAGTTTCTCTTTAAGAATATCCTCAATTCATTCTTTGGAGTTTAACAATGCTTTCTTATGTGCTCAGGTCCCCTCCAACATTAATACACGGTTTCTTCTGAAGGATTTGCTTTCCAGAGTTGAACTTTCAGAACTCAGAATACCTTATCACACTTTAACAAGCCTTCTCTCTGAAAATGGGGGTGTAGGGAGAAGGAACAAGCTCTATTGTGCCAGTTAAATCCCAACTCTCAAGGGATTTGTCAGATTAGATGTTCAAATCAAGCAGTATTTAAGGACTTCAAGAGATGTCTGTAGAATGCATAAAGAGGCTAATCCCAGAGCAGCGCATTCCAAGTAGCTATTGAGTGCAAATTCATTGCTTAATAGGGTGAAAAGTAGTGCTGGCTGGGGTGAATGACTTTTTTTAGTGGGTGATCATGAGTACATTATTAATAGAATGATTAGCCATGGCAAAAATATGGGCAACATAAACTGCTGGGACCGTCCTTGACATCACCGAGATTTGATGCTCAGGTAAAAATATTTGTTTTTCCCCCACTCTCCCCCCATCTTTCAGCAGCTTCTTCAGTGTTTTTCTCATTAGGAGAGGAGATTGAAAATGAGACAATCAAGTACTTTCTTTGCATTCTGTTGATTATAAGGAGTTTTTTTTTTTCTGTTTATTACATATAAATAGATATCTTTTATGAGACTTCTCTAAGGAATTTCATAATCTGATTTTTACTTTGGAGGTTGTATAGAGAGCTGTTTTGCTAAAATGGGTTCCATTTCTTATTTCTTTGAAATGATTTTTTATCTCCTGCACTGCATTTTGAGACAAATAATGTATAACTCCATGAGTTCCTGATTCTGGCTCTGTACTGTAAATAAGAGCCATTTAAGATTTTTTTTAAGTTATTTAGAAATTATGTATATGGCAACCATAACATAAAATATCCTTATGAAAGTCCTAGGCAATTTTAGATGAAACATTTAAAATATTTAAAAAGTTATATTTGCTACTTCCCAGTTTGCTTATCTTAATTTGCTATTTTCTCTTTTAGACTGCAGTCCAAACTTTTAAATTACCTTATAATTTGCTCTTCCAGATTGGGATTGGAGTTGTTCTGGGTTTTTTTTTTCCTTATTTGAAAAATCAAATCATTGTTTTATTTTGCATAAATATTCTTTAAATATTAAACACTTTAAAAAAGAAGTCCCTACAGAATATACTACTAATACAAGGAGACATGAAATCAATTAACACTTCAGTTTCTGATGGGGTCAGACAATCATAGATTTAGAAATGGAAGGAACTGGGTCATCATGTAAAACTTCTTTTTGTAGAAAAGGAAACTAAAACACAGAAAGATTAATTGACTTAGCCAGGTTCTTCTGACCCAGCTCCTATCTAGAAAAAACATATTTGATTTTTAAAGGAAAGTTGTAGATCATTTATCTAGGTACCCATAAAATTTCTCAAAACTATTTTAAAAGACAACGTTTAAGGAGACACTTTAATCCAAGAATGAATAGAATCATCCTGATATATATGTCCTGTCAAAGCAATTTCATGCTTTTTAGCTGAAGAGACAGATATCCAAAGCATTTCCTTGGGTATTAAATTCTTGTATAGAACTTGAAATAAAAAGCATCTGAAAGGAAATTTAATTTAGAGATCAGAGTAAAACCAATGACATAATTCATTATCCCCTTTCTAGGAAATAATTTACAAGATACAATTTCTATTTTGGGCTAATGAACAAAGGCAATGGAGGTATTTCTGCAGTGTATTAAGTATGTTTGATGAAACAAATTATACATTAACAGTAATGTTCTAAAAAACTGTAGTATATTTGATTTTCTTCTATATGCTGCATGATTTTAAAAATGAAAATCAAAAATCTGATTCTGTAGCACCCCTCTGGACCTTAATTTCACCTGATGTAAAAGTAGAGATGGATTACATAACTTCTAAAGTCCTACCTGGCTCCATATCTATGAAACTGCTAAACTGAAAATTAATCTATTTTTTTAATTTATAATTCACATATTAAGAGATATAGCTCATAAGTAATGATTACTTTACAAAATAATTTATGAAAACAAATTTCTATGTTGCCATAAGGTTTAATAAAAAATTCTAAAATTATATTTTGAAAAATGTAAGTCAGTTTTCATAGTACTTCAGAGTCCTCACAGATCTCAAATCATAGCTATTTTAACAATTTTTCAGATCCCATCATGATTTTTTAAAAAACAAAACCTCACTATCTCCTTTCTCATAGATCCCTTTTTTCCCTCTTTCCTCTTTATTAAAAAATCTAGAATTCTGCCCCAGTCTCATAGTCTAACTATAAAGAGAAAGGAGGGGGATACTTTAATAACAGTACAGGTTTCAGGAAAAGGAAGATAATAGTATGACGCCAAGGACCAAATTGAATATGGATATGTTCTTCATTCCAGTCAGACTGTTGTGTTTTACCTTAGTCATTGCAAATCAGGAATATTGAATTCACTTCTGGCCACTATATTTCATTGACTAGATAAAGGACATCAAAAGGAAGACGACTAGGCTTAAGGGTGGGAGGAAGTCATGGGGGAGACTAGAGCTGATGCTGTATAAGAACTACTTAAAGGAACTGGGAATATTTGGCTTAGAGAAGAGAAAAAGGATAGGGAGAAATGCTTAGATTTCTCTTGGTATTCAAATAGCTACCATGTCAAAGAGAAATTATCCTTGATTCCCTTTCACCTGAAAGGGAGGATATAGAAGCATTGATTGGAAAACATAGGAGCATCTCTTACTTAAGGAAAAACTTGGTAATAATCAGAACTGCCTGTCCAGTAGTAGAATGATATTTCAAGAGGTTGTGAGTTCTATTTTGCTAGAAGTCTTCAGGTAATAATACTGGTAGTAGTTGAAACAGAAGGAGAAGAGATCATAGGATGAGGAGGAAGAAAAAAAAATAAAAGAAGAAAATTTGCAGTCCTTGAAAAAATAATTTCATTTTATCTTTGTAACAATCTTAGGAGGTGCTATTACTTTCTCCATATTACGGATGAGTAAACTGAAGTAAGTAGAAATTATATGACTTGCCTAGGATCACACAGGTCTAGGTAGATGATGCAGGATTTAAACTCAGGTCTTCCTTACTCCAGGTGCAGTATTTGTTCCACCGTGCAACCTAAGGGCCATAGATGTAGTCTGAATGTAAAAGATTGGTATGGAGGGAATTCTTATTTAGATGTAGTTCAGATGTCAGTAGTTCTGTAAAGCAGGTTTGCTTCCTCAAAACTATTTTTTGTTTTATGACTTCATTTAAGGAATGGAATTCAATGAAGAGTAAGGAAAGGTGAATGAAAAATTTATACATGAATGTTAATTTTATACAAGCCTGAATCACACTAGTCTCTTCAATTTTGAATTAGATTCTTTTTAGATTTGAAGGTTGCTATAAGGCAGGCTTGTACAGCATGGCCCTTATTAATATTCCCACTAGGCATACTCCAGATTGTTAAAGATTTGGGGTTAAGATAAAACTAATGAAGCCTTTCCTCCACTGTGAAACACCCCCCAACACTTTACCTAAACCTAAGGTGATACCATTTGAGCCACACCAGAATTGAAGTTTCCTTCTGAGTTAAGAAAGTGGGACATTATTGATCTGGCAATCGTCCATCTTCTTTTTGCCCACACCTCCATTCACTATTCAATACATAGTTTCCCCCAGAGCCAACCTCTGCCATTTACCATACTGGTGAAAGCCGGATTTTTTAAAAGAAAATTATACATTCCTTCTCCTTCTCCCTGAGGTACAGAAAGAAAAGCATTTCAAATGACCAAGGAGGGAAATTTTACTTTATTTCTGCCATCAGATATTATCAGTAAAAGATTTCAATGTCTGGAGGAAATCATGGTCTATGAATACTCTATGAATAATGTTATCAAGATAAAGACTTTATCTATTTTCTATTGAGTTGTTTCTCAGTTCCAAAGGCTTCCCTATGTCCTCTGAATCAATAAAAAGATTAAAATATCCAGCTTACAAATAGAACAATGAATATTTACTTTTCTGTGTGAATGGTTGATTAACTTTGTCATAAAACTTTTTAAGGTAGATGACTCTCTTTTTATATATGCTATCACTAAATTCTGATACTGTGGTACAATGATTAAAACTACTTCTGTGCTCCTTGAAGTTCCTTAATGACATTTAAGTGTGTTTTGCTATAGCTTTTAGATAAATGCTACCTTTAGCTTTATAAGCCCTAAGAATAATCTCACTCAGTCAAGGGGAAATTTAAATATAGTACAGGTGTATGTATGTGTGTATATATGTCATACATACATTTTTATGTTTCTTGTATATGATCAAACAAGAGCATTGTTCAGCTAATATGGTCATTTTGGCTATCCTCACAATGGATTCCCCTAAAGTACCAAAGCCACAGCAATGATTAAGATTGTGAAGAGAACATTTTAGCTTTCTTTTGAAACTATTTACTCCAGTATAGAAATAATTTTAATCATGATGAGTTAATAATTAATAATTAGTCAATAATCTAGGTCATGATGAGTTGATTACAGATAACATTTTATAATGCTTTAAAGTTTCTATCTCCTATTAAAAATATTACTTGATGACTGTGGCAAAGAATCTTTGAAGTAAGATTTTATAAAGGATTTCTAATTTGGTATTTTTCAATGTCAAGTTAAGAAGGATATACTCATCTAGGAATAGATTGCTTAATTGGTTTGTGCTTCCTATGTTGTGTTATCTCTCTGGAAGCTTTATATAAGGCACATACAAAGTGAATAATCCTAATGATGACCACTTAAGAAATGTAATTCTTAGTAATGTGGGAGGTTAGACCTTGCCCCATCAGATGGTATTAAAATCATTGTGCAACTATTGATTGGCTTTAAATTTTAAATTTATTCCTTTGGGTGGGAAAAACCAGTCTTCCTCCATAGGTCTATAAAATGAAACCTGCTTCATTTTTTCCCTCTCAATTCAAGTACTACTTACTTAGCTGTCAGAGAAATTGTTATAGTCAATTAGACTTGGCTGATGGAGCATTCCCCAGCCACTTTTTTCTCTACCTATCAGAAGGACCTGAGATGAGAAGTTATCCATTTGAGCCCTGGATTTTCCATTTTGTATTTGCTGCTACTTCTGGATATTCTATGTTTTCTACTATGCTTATTTCTCTTTGTACCCAAGCTCTGTCCCTGGGTAAGTACAGTGAACTAATTTTCTGCATCTCAAAGAAATAATAAGAATTATCAAATAATATGAGTAGTAAGAAAACTTGGGTTATTATCTCAGTTCTAACATTTATCATGTGACCCTAAATGAGTCACTAAGCTTACCTTAATCTCAGGAAAATGGAGATTATGATATTTGTTCAAAACTTTCTTGTTAATCGGATTTGTTTTTAGACTCTCAGGTTTTAGACTCTTATGGGAGTTGCATCAACTACAAATGCTATTTCTAACATAGTGTTACCCATCTAACAATCTTTATTTATTGTTTTACCATTTGAGCAGGAGGAAGGGGAAACTATAGGTTTCTGCACTCTCTGCATTTAGTCACAAGACATCCCATTCTTGCACCCAAGAAGATTTCTGACTATCCTCTTCTTAGCACAAGCCATCCTGCATATCACATCTTTCTTACTGAAAGCACTGCAAATGTTATGAGCTTTAGATCATTAGCTAATCTTAATGCCATTTGAAAGCTTTCTCAAATAAGATTAATACATTAAGCATGTGCTAGGTTACTAAAGGGGCTGTCAGAATTCTTTCTGTAGATTTTTGATTCATTCAAATTTCCTTATGAGCCTGGTGCCATATCATCAGGGTAGTATTAACCTCCTTTTATGTCTGCCTAGACCTAATCTCATCTTCTTAGGACTTCTCAGTTTCCAAAGAGTTTTTTTATGTATTTTCCCATTTAATACTTAGAGCAATTCTGTGAGGAAAGTAGGTAGATTTTGTCATCATAGCTTTTAGAAATGGAAGAGAACTTGGAAATCATTCAGTCCAACAGTCTCATTTAATAGCAGAGAAAGCAGGCCCAAGAAGTTAAAGTAATTTGTCTTTTCTTGTGAACCTATTTGCTCAAAATATATAGAAATCTTTATTTGTACTGTCATAATGGGTTGATAACAGATAACATTTTGTACTGCTTTAAAGTTCCTACCTCCAAATAATGAAGCATTACTTGATGATTATGATGAAAAATATTCAAAGTAGTTTATAAAGGACTTTTAATTTAATATATAGATTGTACAGTTGGCTTTTACTTCCCATGTTGTGTTATCTCTCAAGAGCCTTTATATGATCTAAAGGACACATATAAAATAAGTAATCCCAATAATGGCCACTAAAAAAATGAAATTCTTATTTAAGTGGGAGGTTAGATCTTATCCCATGGGATGGTATTAAAAGCATTGTACAACCATTCATTGTCTTTACATTTTTAATATATACCTTTGAATGGGAAAAACCAGTTCTCCATAGGTCTATAAAGTGAAACCTTTCATGGACGGCCCTGCTTCATTTTCTCTCAGTTCAAATACTGTTTACTTAGCTGTCAGAGAAATTGTTATGGTCAGTTAGACTTGGCTGATAGAACATTCCCCAGCCACTCTTTTCTCTACCTACCAGAAGGACCGAGAAAGTAGGGCAGTCCCCAGATCCTGAGATTCTGAAAACAATCCCAGATGAAGCCACAAAGGCGGACTTAAGTTGGTCTCCCTTCCAGAAGGCTTACCAGGAAGATTGCATAAAGAATCTCAAAAGAGAGCTGGAAGAAGAATGGGGAAATAAACTGAGATCAGCGCAACAGAGATATCAAAAACTGGAAAACAGGACTGGTGAATTGGAAAAGGAAAACAATTCCCTTAAAAAAATTGGTGAATTGGAAAAAATCTCCAATTCACTGGAAAATAAAAATGGTGAATTGGAAAAAATCACCAATTCACTGGAAAATAAAAATGGCGAATTGGAAAAAGACAACAATTCACAGAAAAATAAAATTGGCAAAATGGAAAAAGAATGCATTGAATCAAGAAATTCAATTGGCCAACTACAAAAGGAGCTAAAAAATATAACTGAAGGAAATAACACTTTAAAAATTAAAATTGAACAAATAGAAGTAAATGACTCAATAAGACTTCAAGAATCAGTCAAACAAAAACAAAAAATGAAAAAATAGAAGAAAATATGAAATATCTTCTAGGAAAAACAACTGACTTGGAAAACAGATCCAGGAGAGACAATCTAAGGATTATTGGACTCCCTGAAAGCCACGATGAAAAAAAGAACCTTGATGCGATCTTCCAGGAAATCATGAAAGAGAATTGCCCTGATGTTTTAGAATCAGAAGGCAAAATTGGCATTGAAAGAATTCACCAATCACCTCCTGAAAGAGACCCCAAAATTAAAACCCCAAGGAATATCGTGGTCAAATTTCAGGACTATTGCACCAAGGAAAGAATATTGCAAGCAGCTAGAAAGAAACAGTTCAAATACCGAGGAACTGTAATTAGAATTACACAAGATCTGTCAGCTTCCACATTAAAGGATCGAAGGGCATGGAATCAGATATTCTGAAAGGCCAAACAACTTGGATTACAGCCAAGAATAAGTTATCCAGCTAGAATGAGCATTATCCTCCAGGGAAGAAGATGGCCATTCAATGATACAGGAGAATTTCACCAATTTCTAATGAAAAGACCAGATCTGAACAAAATATTTGACCTTCAAATACAGAACTCAAGAGAAGAATAAAAAGGTAAAAAGGAAAGAACTCTTGAGAACTATATTTCTACTATGGGTATCCTTAAAGAATGGTGGTATAATTTGATTTTACTTTGATAATAATGGAAAAGAAATTAGAGGTGGAAGGGATACCATACTGAAAAAAAGGGGGGGAATGAGGCAAAATAAAGTAAAAATAAAGGAGGTAAAATAAGGCAAAATCTTATAAAGAGACACAAAAGATCTAATATAATTGAGGGAAAGAAGGGAGGGCGATGAGTATTGTGTAAACCTTACTCTCATTAGATTGGACTCTAAGAGAGTATATCAGACACATTTGGCTTCAAAGAAAGGCCTGACTTTACTTGGGGGAAGGTGGGAGGGAAAGGAGGAAAGGAAAGGGATAAATTAATAGAAGGATTAGGGAAAAGGTATAAAGGGGAGGGAGGGATCCGAAGGGGGGAGGACTATTGGTGGGAGGTAGTCATCAAAAATAAAGTACTGGGGTGGGGGGAAGGGAGAGAGGGGAAAGGGGAGAGAAAATCATAACTCTGGGTAAATAAAATGTCAGGGAATACAGATATAGTTATTTTAACTGTGAATGTGAATGGGATGAACTCTCCCATAAAACGGAAGCGGGTAGCAGACTGGATTAAAAGCCAGAATCTTACAATATGTTGTTTGCAAGAAACACATCTAAAACATAGAGATACATAGACAGTGAAGGTAAAGGGCTGGAGCAGAATTGTCTATGCTTCAGGTGAACAAAGAAAGGCAGGGGTAGCTATCCTTATCTCGGATCAAGTAAAAGCCAAGATAGATCTAATTAAAAGAGATAAGGAAGGAAACTATATTTTACTAAACGGTACCATAGACAATGAAGCGGTATCAATACTAAACATATATGCACCAAGTGGTATAGCATCCAAATTCCTAGAGGAGAAACTAACAGAGATGCAAGGAGAAATAGACAGTAATACTATACTAGTGGGGGATCTCAACCTTGCTCTCTCAGAATTAGCTAAATCAAATCACAAAATAAATAAGAAAGAAGTTAGGGAGGTAAACAAAAGGCTAGAAAAGTTAGGTATGATAGATCTCTGGAGGAAACTGAATGGTGATATAAGGGAGTATGCTTTTTTCAGGGGTTCATGGAACTTATACGAAAATTGATCATGTGTTAGGGCATAAAAACCTCAAAATCAAATGCAGAAAAGCAGAAAGAGTAAATGCATCCTTCGCAGATCATGATGCAATAAAACTCACATGTAATATAAGGCCAGGAGAAAATAGACCAAAAGTTAATTGGAAATTAAATAATCTAATCCTGAAAAATAAATGGGTGAAAGAGCAAATTGTAAACACAATCGATAATTTCATCCAGGAGAATGACAATAATGAGACAACATACCAAAATTTGTGGGACATGGCTAAAGCAGTTATAAGGGGTAATTTTATATCTCTAGATGCTTACTTGCATAAAACAGAGAAAGAGAAGATCAATGAACTGAGCTTACAATTAAAAAAGCTAGAAAAAGACCAAATTAAAAACCCTCAATTAAAAACCAAATTGGAAATTCTGAAAATTAAAGGGGAGATCAATAAAATTGAAAATAAGAAAACTATTGAATTAATAAATAAAACTAAGAGTTGGTTTTATGAAAAAAAACAACAAAATAGATAAGCCTTTAGTTAATTTGATTAGAAAAAGGAAAGAGGAAAATCAAATTGTTGGTCTCAAAAATGATAAGGGAGAACTTTCCTCCAATGAACAGGAAATTAGAGTAATAATTAGGAGTTTCTTTGCCCAACTTTATGCCAATAAATTTGATAATGTAAATGAAATGGAGGAATATCTACAAAAATATAGATTGCCTATGTTAACAGAAGGGGAAATAAATTATTTAAATAGCCCCATTTTGGAAAAAGAAATAGAACAAGCTATTAATCAACTCCCTAAGAAAAAATCTCCAGGGCCAGATGGATTTACATGTGAATTTTACTAAACATTCAAAGAACAATTAATCCCAATACTATATAAACTATTTGAAAAAATAGGGAAAGAAGGTGGACTACCAAATTCCTTCTATGACACAGATATGGTGCTGATAGCTAAACCAGGTAGGGAGAAAACTGAGAAAGAAAACTATAGACCCATTTCCCTAATGAATATTGATGCAAAAATTTTAAATAAGATTTTAGCAATGAGAAAGTTTTCCCCAGGATAATACACCATGACCAAGTAGGATTTATAGCAGGAATGCAGGGCTGGTTCAATATTAGGAAAACTATTAGCATAACCAATTATGTTAATAACCAAATTAACAAAAACCATATGATTATCTCAATAGATGCTGAAAAAGCCTTTTATAAAATCCAACACCCATTCCTCTTAAAAACATTAGAGAGTATAGGAATAAATGGGCTTGTCCTTAAAATGAATAGTAGTATCTACTTAAAACCATCAACAAGCATCATGTGTAATGGAGTCAAACTAGAACCATTCCCAATAAGATCAGGAGTGAAACAAGGCTGCCCATCTTCACCATTATTATTTAATATTGTCTTAGAAATGTTAGCTTTGGGAGTAAGAAAAGAAAAAGAGATTAAAGGAATTAGAGTAGGTAATGAGGATACCAAATTATCACTCTTTGCAGATGACATGATGATATATGTAGAGAACCCTAGAGACTCAACTAAAAAACTACTAGAAACAATTCACAACTTTAGAAAAGTTGCAGGATACAAAATAAATCCACATAAATCATCAGCATTTTTATATATTACCAAAAAATTTCAGCAGCAAAAGATACAAAAAGAAATTTCATTCAAAATAACTGTTGATAGTATAAAATATTTGGGAATTTATCTGCCAAGGGAAAGTTAGGAACTATATGAACTAAACTACAAAACACTTTCCACACAAATAAAGTCAGACCTAGTCAATTGGAAAAACATCAAGTGCTCATGGGTAGGCTGAGAGAATATAATAAAAATGACAATACTACCCAAACTAATTTACTTATCTAGTGCCATACCAATCAAACTCCCAAGAATTATCTTACAAATCTAGAAAAAATAGTAGCAAAATTCATTTGGAAGAAAAAAAAGGTCAAGAGTTTCAAGAGAATTAAAGAAAAAAAAAAGGCTGATGATGGTGGACTTGCTGTACCAGATCTAAAACTATATTACAAAGCAGCAGTCATCAAAACCATTTGGTACTGGCTAAGAAATAGAGTAGTCGATCAGTGGAAGAGGATAGAATCACAAGACAAACTAGGCAATAACTATAGAAATTTAGTCTTTGATAAACCCAAACACCCCAGCTTTTGGGATAAGTACTCACTATTTGACAAAAACTGCTGGGAAAATTGGAAACTAGTGTGGAAGAAATTGGGGCTTGACCCATACCTAACACCACATACCAAGATAAGATCTAAATGGGTTCATGATATGGATATAAAGAGTGATACTATAAGTAAATTAGAGGAACGTAATATAGTTTACCTCTAAGATCTATGGAGATGGAATAAATTTATGTCCAAAGAAGAACTGGAACTCTTAATTGAAAACCAGATAGATAACTTTGACTATATTAAGTTAAAAAGGTTTTGTACAAACAAAATCAATGCAGACAAGATTAGGAGGGAAGCAATAAATTGGGAAATCATCTTTACATTTAAGGGTTCTGATAAAGGTCTCATCTCTAAAATATATAGAGAACTGTCTCATATTTATAAGAATTCAAGCCATTCTCCAGTCAATAAATAGTCAAAGGATATGAACAGACAATTTTCAGATGATGAAATTAAAACTATTTGTTGTCATATGAAAAGGTGCTCCAAATCACTATTGATCAGAGAAATGCAAATCAAGACAACCCTGAGGTACCACTACACACCTGTCAGGTTGGCTAAAATGACAGGAAAAGTTAATGATGAATGTTGGAGGGCATGTGGGAAGGCTGGGACACTGATGCATTGTTGGTGGAACTGTGAACGGATACAGCCATTCTGGAGAACAATTTGGAACTATGTTCAAAAAGTTATCAAACTGTGCGTACCCTTTTGCCCAGCAGCATTTCTATTGGGCTTATATCCCAAAGAAATCATAAAGGAAGGAAAGGTCCCCACATGTGCAAAAATGTTTGTGGCAGCCCTTTTTGTAGTGGCTAGAAACTGGAAATTGAATAGATGCCCATCAATTGGAGAGTGGCTGAATAAACTATGTATATGAATATTATGGAATGTTATTGTTCTGTAAGAAATGACCAGCAGGATGATTTC
Organism: Myrmecobius fasciatus; assembly: GCA_023553655.1. Classification (NCBI taxonomy): domain Eukaryota; kingdom Metazoa; phylum Chordata; class Mammalia; order Dasyuromorphia; family Myrmecobiidae; genus Myrmecobius; species Myrmecobius fasciatus. The sequence goes on along the minus strand of JAJPUD010008441.1, from coordinate 22,357 downwards.
AGAGAGGCCTGAAGATACTTGTATGAACTGATACTGAGTGAAATGAGCAGAACCAGGAGATCATTATACACGGCAACAACAATACTATATGACGATCAATTCTGATGGACACGGCTCTCTTCAACAATGAAATGTTTCAAACCAGTTCCAATTGTTCACTGAAGAAAGCCATATACACCGAGAGAGAGGGATGTGAAATGTGGACCACAACATAACATTCTCATACTCTTGATTGATGTTTGCTTGCATTGTGTTTCCTTTATCTGATATGTCTTTTGTGTAGATACAATTTTTCTTGCACAACAATGATGTTGGAAATATGTATACATATATTCGATTTGCCAACTATTTTAACATAATTAACATGTAGTGGATATCCTGCCATCTAGGGGAGGGGTGCGCAGTTGGGGGGAAAATCTGTAACAGAAAGCTATGTAAGGGTTAATGTTGAAGAATTACCCATACATATGTTTTAAAAATAAAATAAAATTAAAAAAAATAAAAGATAAAGAAATATGAATTTGTCATAATTTAACAATGTGAGTAGTAAGAAAAAGGGTTACTGTCTCAGCTCTACCATTTAATTTGTGATCCTAAGTGAATTGCTAAATTTTCCTTGTAGAAGGAAATGGCAAATCACCAAAAAACACAGAACTTTCCTTAATCTCAGGAAAATGGAAAGGATAATATTTGCCCAACTTACCTTAAAAGTTTTTCTGAAGATAGATGAGATCAAGTATTTGCATGTAAACAATAGTTATTTGTGTGCATTTGTTTTCTCAGCAATAGTTGACTGAACACATTATTTTATAGGCACCATTCCAGTATTTAAAATTAAACTTCCCTTGCCCTCCAAGAGTTGATATTTTATTGGGGATGAAGGGAATTTATATATATATGTATATGTATAAATATACACAAGAAAATAGAGAATAGTTTCAGGCAGCATTAGCAAAGAAAGAAGAATATCAATATGTACCTCATGGCAGTTGAGATGAACCTTGGAAGAAGCAAGAAAATCTTTGAGACAGAATTTAGGAGAGAGTACATTTTAATTATGAGGCACTACTTGTAGAAAACTAAGAAGATTGGTTCTCCAAAGAAGCCTTCCAATCTACCCTATAGTTGATTTGTTCTGTGTATTTTCTTCTCCAGTTAGCATATGAGCTCCTTGGAGAGCAAGGGATGTCTCTTCTTTTTTCTATTTTTATGTATCAAATGCTTTTTCATCCTTGATTTTTTTTGTACGTCAGTTATAATTTGTAATCAGTGGCATTCAGAAGGAAAAGAAAACCAGTTAACTAAAAATTGTGATTATTATTTGTGACCAACTAAAAACAAACAAACCCTCACCTAGATATAACTGTTATTGACTCCAGGTTATTTGGAGATTTTCTGTTGCATACTAAATTACAAAAAAAAAAGTTTGATTTTTTTTTTATATCAGGGAAAATATGCTAAAACATTTCCAACAATACAACAATTATTTGGTTTTTGTTTATTTGAAGGTTTTTATTTATTTGTGTATTTATATTTAAGGTAATTGATATTTACTTTCTATTTTTGAGTTACTCTTTTATTTAAGAAAATTGATTCTTATCTGATCAGTTGTGTTTTTCCATCTTTTCTTTGCAGGCTCAGAAATCCTGGATAGAAAGAGCATTTTATAAGCGAGAATGTGTTCACATCATACCCAGCACCAAAGACCCCCATAGGTAATCTTACTTTTCTCTATTCCTGTCCAGAAAATGAAATTATAATTATGGAAGTCTGACTAGGCTGCAGTTTATAAGGGAACCACTATCAAATTAAAGATAGTTTTGTAGTTGAACCTGAGTGGATTTCATCTAACCCTATAATATGTCAGCTCTACCCTGAAAGCATATTCAGAAGAGCATGTATATTTTCTTCAAGGAAGTGATTAACAAGCATTTATTATGAATGTAGGAGATATTTTTGTTAGTTTGAGTCCTATTTCTCCCTACCAAAACACCTTTTAACAATTTTGAACCAGTACTCTGCTATATTGAGGGTGAGTTATTAACAAATATATCAATCAGGATTTCATTCCTAATTCAGTTTATTTTAAATATCATCTCTAATTTCATATAGATCAACAATAGAAAATGAGGTCTGGAGATCTTTTTGGACCCAGAAGCAAATCACTTTCCCTAGGTATAACAGCCTGTAACATTCCCATGATGACAAGAATGTGTTGTATTGTTTTCTTTCTATTATCTCATGAATGGTTCTCTCATTATCTTTGCAAGATGTGATTTTTAATTCTCAGTATTAGATATTTGATATTTGGCAGTAAATGTCAATTTGGAAGAGACAAGATAGCCTGTGAGTTATATATGTGTAATGTATCTTTTTTTAAATGTGCATGTTAAAATATTTCATTTATTACTATGCAACTTTAAGGGGAATTAGATGGATCAGGGAAATTGGGGAAAAGGAAAGCAGAGAGATGCTTAGTTTATGAATGTTTATCCCTGAAGAGCAAAGCCATTGCTAAAAATGAAAAATGATGAGGCACACAATAGATAACTCCAGGCTAATGTGGGCAAAGTATTTAATCTCTTTGCCTTAATTTCCTCAGCTGAGAAATGGAGAATAATAGCACCCGAACCCCATATTTATGAAAGGTTTTGTTAGCCACAAGACTTATAAATTCAAAATAAGGAAAAATAGGAAGTGATTAATTGATAGCTAGCTCATTGAATCTTTTTATACTTCCCAATGTTTCTCTATGACTAAGCTATGGTATGCTTCACTTTAAAAACAACAACAGCAAAAACTTTAAATTGAGCTTTGCTCCTCAAGTTTTCAAAAGGCAGCAGTCTGACAACATCTCCTACATATTTGAAATATTCCAGCAAGTTTTATAACATGCACATCCCAAGAAGGTCACATCATTTGGATGTTTTATGTGTCATAGGTGTTGCTGTGGGCGTCTAATAGGGCAGCATGTTGGACTCACACCAAGTATCTCCGTTATTCAGAATGAGAAAAATGAAAGCCGATTGTCTCGAAATGACATCCAGTCTGAAAAATGGTCCATCAGCAAGCACACACAGCTCAGCCCAACAGATGCTTTTGGGACAATTGAGTTCCAAGGAGGAGGCCACTCCAATAAAGCCATGGTAATCTAAAAGTAGCCATACCTACTAAATAATGTTTCTATAACTATCAAGTATCTGCATTTCTACTCTCCCTTATTCCTCTCACCTTTGGTCTTTACTAACATTTTGCTTGCAATCTCAAAATTATTAAGTGTTCAGATTTTCAAAGTGATTTTCTCTTAACAGTCTTGTGAGACAGGTAGAGCAAACATTGTGATTCACATTTTACATATGGAAAAACTGAGAATCAAAGATGCCAAGTAAGTTAGAATCATAGGTTTAGAGCTGGAAGGAACCTTAATGACTATGACATCAAGTGCTTTCATTTTATAGATGTGAAGAAACTCAGACCAAGTAAAATTATTCTCTCAAGGTCACTCAGAAAGTACATGAAAGAATCAAGATTGAAATGCATGAACTCTGACATGAGAGATCTTTTTCTACTGCAGTATGTTCAGAGTCCCACTTTCAGTACCAAAGTTGGAGTCTGAATCCTAGTCTTCCAAATTTAAGAAGAATTTGCTTTTTTTAAATAGCATTTTATTTTTCCAAATACATACAAGGATAGTTTTCAACCTTCACCTTTGCAAAATCTTGTAATCCAAATTTTTCTCTCTCCCTTCTTCCCTCCCCCCTCCCCAAGACAGCAAGCAATCTGATATAGCTTAATTATGTGCAATACTTCTAAACATATTTCCATATTTGTCATCCTGCACAAGAAAAATCAGATCAAAAGGACAATAAAAGAACAGCAATGACAACAACACAGTAAAAATACTATGTTTTGATAAATATTCAGTCTTCACTTCACTTCACAACTGGATGCACTTGGCACTTTCCATCACAAGTCTTTTGGAATTGCCTTGAATCATTTCATTGTTGATAAGAGCCAAGTCCCTCATAGTTGATCATCACATAATCTTGTTGTTATTATGTACAGTGTTCTCTTGGATCTGCTCATTGCATTTAGCATCAGTTCGTATAAGTCTTTCCAGGATTTTCTGAAATCAGTCCATACATCATTTGTTATAGAACAATAATATTCCATTACATTCTAAACCATAACTTATTCAGCCATTCTCCAACTAATGAACATATACTCAATTTCTACTTCCTTGCCACTACAAAAATGACTACAAACATTTTTTGCATAAGTGGATTCTTTTCCCTCTTTTATGATCTCTTGGGGATACAGACCCAGTAGAGACACTGCTAGATCAAAGGGTATACACAGTTTGATGGGCCTTTGGGCATAGTTCCAATTACTCTCCAGAATAGTTGGATGAGTTCACAACTTCACCAACAATGCATTAGCATCTCAGTTTTCCCACATCCCCTCTAACATTTATCATTATCTTGTTATCATAGCCAATCTGAAAAATATAAAGTGGTACCTCAGAGTTGTAAGAGCAATATTCTTAACACTACCCCACAGTGAAGATAAAACCTAAGAATATTGGGATATAAGAATCTAAGAATAAAGGATTCCAAGTCTTTACTTAGTTTCACTGAAACTAAGTAAACAGGAGAGCATACCTGTTCCTCTTCTCATGACCCTTCACATAGTTCTACTCAGTATGTCTCAGCAGAGCTTTGCCATATTGAAATAAATCAAGATTTTTTTTTCTATAAGGGAAGCTTTAAGAGACATCTAGTCTTCTTTGAAGGATGATAACTTCTGTACTGAAGCTTAAATCATACACCCTACTGTTACCATTTGGTGAATTGTACTTGTTTGTAGAAGACTATACTCTGCTGCATTAGAAAGTAGAAATATTCTTCAGTATGCAAAGTGTTTCATGTGTGACCTTAATCATTGGGTTTGTTTCTGGGTATACTTTTTTTTAAATACTTAGTTACTTTAGAGTTTTCTTATTAGGGAGAAAAACAGAATTACTTTTTGAAAAAACAGCTCACAAAGTAAAAGAGTAAGTCACGAATGCACTAATTATATTATAAAAAGTGTCCTCAACTATTGCTTTTATGCCTGCAATACATTTCACTGAACCAGTCACAAAGATGAAGAATATAGAGATCATATAGTTTGTTCTTCTTTTTTCAGTCATGTTCAACACTTCATGACCCCATTTAGGGATTTCTTAGCAAAGTTACTATGATGGCTTGCCATTTCCTTTTTTAGGTCATTTTATAGATAAATTTAGGCCAAAAAAAATGTGATTTGCCCAAGGTCACATAGTGAGTTAGTATCTGAGGTTGGATTTGAATTCAGGTCTTCTTGACTCCAGGCCTAGAGTTCTATTTTCTTCTAATTTAACACCTTTCTTTAATAACTGAGAAAACTGAGACCCAGAAAGACTTGCTCAATCATATAGGCCACTGCCACCTAATCCATGGTTCTTCCTGTATAATAAATCCATTGTCCTCCACTGAAAATATTAACTCCTCTATTTGACATTTAAGTCTCTTCACAATCTGGTCCCTTTCATCTTCCCAGTCCGTTTACACTTTATGTTCAATTGTGTTTGATTCGTGACACCATTTGGGGCTTTCTTTGTAGAGATATTAGAGTGATTAGTCATTTCCATCTTCAGCTCATTTTACAGATGAGGAAATTGAGGCATATAGGGACTTGCCTAAAGTCATTCATTTAATATGAGTTTGAAACCAGATTTGAACTCAGGAAGATGAGTCTTCCTGATTCTAAGCCCAATGCTCTATCAACTACCATTATCTAGGTACTTCACAGTTTATTTCTTTCCTTGTAATCCGTGATCCACTCATAGTGGCCTATTTACTTGCTGCACTTTACTTTTTATTTCCCATCTCCATGCTTTTGCATTGACTGTCTTCCATTCCTAGAACTCACCTCCTCTTCATCTCCCAGAATTCTTCATTTAACTTTAAAATCCCATTCAAGTACCATCTTCTACATAAAATCTTTCCTGTCCTTCCTAGCTGTTATTTACAATATATTTGAGTAATAGAGCAGTCCCATATAGAGAGAGGGAGTAAAGAGCTTGTGTAACTTTTAGTGAACTGTTTCATATCAGTTTCACACATATTCTGTATAATTATATGTGTACATATTTCCCCTATTTGACTACAAACTTCATGAAGGCAGAGATTTTTTTCCCCCATTCTTGTCTTTGTACCTTCTACACTTTGTACAGGGTATATGGAACATGGTAAGTGCTTAATAAATACTTGTTGATTGATTGACGTGACATATGACTGAGCTCCTGTCTGTCCCAAGAAATATCATCATGGTGACAATTTACTCTAGTTCATCTTTGCCAAATCCTGCAGAGCTGAAGAGTAGGTTAATTAGGTTTTGTACATGCAACATCAAATGGAATAAATATTTATCAGTTAACTAGTCCAATTTAAACATATAGTGTTGATCTCCCCTAAAAAAATAAAGTAAGCCAATGCATTGTGTTTCCTTTCTGATTTTTCTTTCTAGTAGATATGATTTTTCTTGCACAACAATGATAAGTGTGGAAATATGTATACATATATTTGACTTGTCAAGTATTTTAACATAATTAACATAGTGGATATCCTGCCATCTAGGGGAGGGGTGGGGAGTGGGGGGGGGAATTTGTAACAGAAAGCTTTGTAAGGGTTAATGTTGAAGAATTATCCATACATATGCTTTGCAAATAAATAAATAAAAATAAATAAAAAAAAAGTGAAGGATACCCAGTCCTTCACTTTTATTTATAAGACAGATTTTTAACTACTCAGCTCTCCTAGAATAGTGCATTAAAAGGGAGTGTTATAATCATTTTTATAAACAAACTTCCAAGGGTGGAAACTAGCTAACACAGCAATTTTTGAACATGCTTAGTGCAAGATGACTCACATATCTACTTCACAGGGACAATGTTAAATATTATTATCTTTCATCCCCAGGATAAATGTCTGATATGTGCAAAGTACAGAGCCATGAGCACAGGATACTAATAATAAGTATTTTTGATGAATGATGTTGTCAACAGTTAAGGTCTCTCCTTTATGAGCTCTGACTCTAATGATTTCTCTTAAACAACTATTCCAGAATTAATGTGCTCATGTACATGTCTCAAAGTGCTCTTGCTTTGGAGTGCTTTAAATTTTGCATTTCTTAACTTGGAGTTGTGAATTTTTTAAATGTTTTGATAACTGTATTTCAGTAAAAATTGACTGGTAATCCTATACATTTTATTTTATGTGTATAAAAACTTTTTTTCTGAGAAAGAAGTCATGTGGTTCACTGGGCTGCCAAGATGGATAAATACTACAGTAAAAGTTAAGAACCCCTTCTTTAAATTTGCTTCAGTAATGTGCAGTTATTCAAAATGTTTTTGAAACTTAAGAGTTTTCTTTATATTTAATTTAAAAGCCACATATAGGGCTCCAGCACTGAGGGAAAACAAAGGCAGACCGAGAAGAGGCAGAGGACTGAGGGGGGAGGGGAAGGGGGGGGGAGGGATTGGAGTTCCAGGAAAGTACTATAAATTCAGTCCTGACAGGTTGGGGATATGGAGGAAGGATCATAAATTCTGATAAATTTGGGAAAAAGCTAGGAGACACTAAGTCTAAAGCCAAAAGATAAGGGTTATGTCGAAGTATTTGACTGGAGGTTTTTTGACTCTTTGGAATGCCAGTGGCCATAACTCTGCAACCCTAATTATCTCAGTCCTAATTGTTCAGAAAGGAGGCAGGGGTGTTGCTACTGAGGCAGAACAATTAAGGGAAACTGAGGCAGAACAATTGAGGGAAACTCAGACATGGGAACTATGGCACAACAGGAGTAGGAAGGATTTAAGGTGAAAAGAACTAGCATAAATTTGTTGAGTGCCATAGGAGAAGGGCAGGCTTCCTACTGGTTGTCAACACTTGGAGTAGAGCAGTTTCTGGTTTCAGTTCTAGAGCAAAATGAATAGATATGGCTTATAGCCACCAGAGGGACTACAGGAAGCAAGATCATTTGTGGGGACAGTATTCTCTGAGGCTCTAAATGTGCATTAGGAATAGAGAGCAGAGTCCAAGATTGATCTCCAGGACAGACTTCAGAAAATAACAGTAAGAAGGACCTGAGGTTTGGGGCATCATTCCTCCTACCTAATGAATAAAATTTGATTATACTAGTAGTAGTATAGTAGCTACTATACAAGTAGAAACAAAAACAAATGAAAATGAGTAAACAAAAGGGAAAGGACCCAACTATACATAACTACTATGGGATTAAAAAAGATCTGGATTCATTTTCAAAAGAAGATAATGGAGCTTAAGAAAAAAAAACACTCCTTTTTCAATGAGAAATGTCAAATGATCCCCAAAACAAAAAGAGTTCTTAAAAAAACTTTTAAAAATTAAATAAGAGATATTGGAGCAAAATTAAAAGTAAAAAAGCAATTCAAGAAAATTATGAAAAGAAAATCAACCAATCAAAAATTAAAGAAAAGATTCTTTGAAAATCAAAATTGGGCAAAGGAAAGTTAATGATGTTTTAATACATCAAAAAATAATGTAAAAAGTCAAAAAAAGGAAAAAAAATTGAAGAGAATGTGAAATATCACATCAGTAAAACAATTAATTAGTGAACTGAAAGATTTTCAGGTATTTGTGACAAAAAGAGAAGAATTTAAGGGAAAGTTTGATATATAACATCCAGGAGAAAAATATAAGATAAACATTAAAAATCAAATGTAGGGGACTCCATAAGGTCAAAATATTTAATTCTTATATATGAGAATATTATCAGTTTTTTTATGCTATCATTTTTATTTGGGTGGTTTGAAAGTAGGGCTTGGGCTGAGCTGAGTATGATGGGGTGATTCTTTAAAAAATAAAATAAAATTGTGTAGGGAAAAATAAAAGGAGCAATTATCTCAGACAAATCAAGCATAGGAGGAAAAATTGAAATGGAAGAAATTAATGGGAGGAGGAAAGGTAATATTGAAACCTCACTCTCATCAGGAATGGGTAAGGGAACAACCTATATGTCTAGAATGGTATAAAAATCTTCTAAATTCAGGTTTGGGGGAAAGGATATATTATGAAATAGGAGGCCAAGGTAGTGAGCAGAAGTTAAGCAAGGAAATGAGAAGGAATAGGAATAGGGTGAGAAGGATAATAAAAAAAATAGGAAGGAGGAAAATATGTAAGTAATTATATCTTAGAATGTGAATGGGATGAATTGGCCCATATAATGAAAATTGATAGCAGATTAAAATTTTGAATCCAACAGTATGTTGCTTTTGGGAAATATTATAAAAATATACATAAACATAAAACAAAGATCAAGAGTAAAATTGTTACGTTAAAAAAGTAGGGGTAGTAATCATAATCTCAGACAAAGTTAAAGCTAAAATAGATTCAATCAAAAGAGAAAAATAGGGAAACTACACTATGTTTCAGCCACATTATTAAATATTATTTTAGATCATTTAAAATAATTAGGCAGTATAAAATACCTGAGAGTATACCTGCCAAAACAGACACGGGAATTATATGAACATAAATATAAAATTCTTTTTATACAAATTAAGTCAGATCTAAATAATTGAGGTAATATTTATTGTTCATGGTTACATAAAGCCATTATAATTTAAAACTGGCAATGTAATACAATCTCGATTAAATTACTAGGAAATCTTCCTATTGAGTTAGAAAAAATAATAAAATTTATTTGGAAGAACAAAAGATCAGGAAATTATGTTGTCAGCATTTAATTTTTGAGAGTATTTTATATATTTAGAGCTGTCTTCATTTTATTTAGTTTTGTAACCATGAGATCATACCTCTCTGGACTTTCTAATACCTATTTTCATAATGTCTAAGGTACCTATCTTACTTTAGTTACTGTCCTTTAGTTAGCTTCTTGGCTATACTGAACTCTAAGATGACATGATTAATTTCTCCCCAAGTTTCTAGGGCTTTTAATTTATCAGTAAGTACTTTCTTATTAATCAGAATTTGATCCAAAGTTAGTTTCCTCATCACTTCCTCTTCCTTCTGGAATGACTTTTTCTGCAGAATCTGTCAAGGTTTTATACCATCAGCTTTCGCTTGTGTAGGAGTTCCAGGAAGTATCTGGACAGCTGAGATTCTCCAACATATTCTTTCTTTCTACTGCCAATTTTGTGATCTATTTTAAGAAAGTATCATTTATATCTTCTTTATGATAGGGCAGTCCCCACAGCAATATTCAGTTTCTTTCTCCTTTTATTCTCACCCAAATTCCCTGAATACATTTATGAGTTCTCTGAAATGCAATCCTACTTTGCTTTTCTACCTATCACATATTTCTTTTAAATTATGTATTGGAAGATATTCAGATATTCATCATGGCTGTGAAAAAGAAAGGAAAATCTTTTAATTGCTCCAATGTCTACAGTGATTTATTTTAAATTAAAATATGCTTTCATACTATTTGATTTTATTATACGAGTGTCTGAATTGATGTTCTAAGAAATTAATCATAGACTCAGAAACACAAATTATTTGCAAAGTTAAATAAAATGAGCTATGCAGAATGTTATGCCATGTTTTTATAGTGTAATAGCCTCAAACAGCCTATTTTTATTTTAATTCATATTATTTTGTTCTCAGGTAATCTGTCTCTTTTTAAATATATGCATTAACCATTACTAGGATATTTTAAAATATTTGAATTATCTATTTAAAAAAACTTCCCTCCAGAAGCATCTCTTATCCTTGAATTATTTTAACTATTTCAGAAATGAAATAATCTGGTGCTCATCAAAGGACATGCTTTGGCTTTTGATGAGATAGAAGAATGAAGTGGCAAATTGGGGGGGGGGGTCAAAAATCAATAAGTCAGCTCACCAAGTTGCATACATTGGTTAATAGCATTTATAAGGCCTGGTGGTTTAAGTGCCAAATTAGCCTCACTCAGTTTCCTCATCTGTAAAAAATTAGGGGAATTGACTGCATAACTCCCATAGATCCTTCACTAAAAAAACTTTTTTGTAGAGTTAAAGAAAAGAAAGCTATCTAGCAACACTTTAGAGGATAAATGATAAAGAGCTTCTTTGCTATGAATTTTTAAAATATTTTCTTTTTTTAATAAAATGGGCATAAGAAACATGTATAGCCTTTGTCATCTAAATTGTTTTGTCTGTTACTAGTTAATCAATGAAGATGATGAAGCACGCTTTCAATTTTAAAAACTTTGTTTTACATTTTTCCTATTAAGGCAGAACAGAACATAAAACAGCATATTATTTTTGAGAATGTCAAATAATAGTAGCTAAAGGTCCTTGATGTCTAAAATGCAATTTGTTTAAATGAACTTTACACTATTCTCTCTTCCCTGGTATTTTCTCCCTTTATCTTACAAATGCCCTATTAAACTTAACTCTACGTCAATCCCATATTCTACCCCTTTTCCTGTATACAGTCTCACAGTCATTCTATCTTTAATGAATTTATACCATCTCCACTGGGCCTTCACTGTCAAGATTATCCTTTCATTCCTTCCTAATTGATTCCCTATTCTATTTCCTCTAGAGGTTGTTTCAATTCTTACCTTCTTTTCTCAAGACTCTCATAGCTTGGCTTCCCCTCTCAACAAAGGACTTTGTCATACTCAACTGAAAAAAATAAAGGCCATTCTCCTTTAGCTTCCTTTTTTTCTCCTATTGATGAGACTGAGATCCAAATGTTCAGATCGAGATGAGTAATTAACACCAAATGATGGAATTTGGTAGCAGTTCAAATGTGAAAAATTCACAATGGCCTTTCTCCTTGCCAAAAGATAGGTTTATTTATGAAAGAAAAAAAAAGGTTACAGACAAAATGAAGAGGTAAAATAGGCACCAGGAGTTATAAATATGAAATAGATTTGGGAGAGCATAGACATCAAAAAAAGGAGTTTTAACAATAAACAATGGAAAAGAAAAGTTCCCTAGTGGAACTCATAATTAACCAGGAGAAAGGGAATATGCCTTTAGGTAGGAAAATGCCATTAATTGGCAGGGTAAATCCATAGAGAACTAAGTTAAGTACCCTAAAAGAGTTAGTTGGATATAAGAAGGAGAAAGACACCATGAGGCATGGGGAAGAGGATGGGAAGAAAAATACCATGAGGTAAAGTGCCATGGCAGGCTAACCCAAAAGGGATTCAGCAAAGATGGTACAGACTATGGGCAGATTTATAGGGGAAATTTAATTTCTGGAGTTTGACATCATAATTTGGCTTTCTGATTGAATACACTAAAGTGACCCAAGACATCCCCAATAGATGGGACTGTAAGACTGAGCTGATCCCCATCAGTGCCTTTCCCTACTTGCCTCAAGGAGTAATCTTATAAGTACCTCTGGCTTTCTCTGCCAGCTCCATCTATTACCTCATCACTACTACATCTTTCATAGCCCCTTAACATCAGCCCTTATTTTCACCTTCTTTATTCCAGTCTTCACTTCGCAGGTGGCTTTTACCCTTTTTACCCTAACCACCCTTCTACTTGCATCCCATCTTTTTTTGGGGGGGGGGGGCTGAGGCAATTAGGGTTAAGTGACTTGCCCAGGGTCACACAGCTAGGAAGATTTGAACTCAGGTCCTCCTGACTTTAGGGCTAATGCTCTATTCACTGCCCCACCTAGCTGCCCCCATTCCATCTTCTTAAACAGATTGCCGCCACTTCAGTTTCTCCCTAATACTACCTTCTTCCCTGTTATATCTACAAATATATCTGATTTTATCTGTCCTTAAAAAAAAACAGAAACCAAAACTTTTCACTTTACCTTCCTCCCCCAGCTATATCATCCAATATCTCTTCTCCTTCTTAGAAAAAAACTTGCCTCTACTTCCTCTCCTCTCACTCATTTCTCAACACTTTGCAATCTATTAATCTCTTCACTCAAATGAAATTGCTCTCTCAAAAATGGCCAATGATCTCTTAATGACCAAATTCAGTGGCATTTTCTCAATCCTCCTTGTTCATGACCTCTCTATGGTATTTAATAGTATTGACCACCTTTTCCTCTAGAATACTCTAGGTTTTCATGACAGTGGGTATAGAATCAGAATATTTAAATGCAAATTTCACCATTCACACTTACTACATATTTGACCTTGGCCAAATTACTTTAATTTATTTGGCCTCAGTTTTCTCACCTATAAAATGAAGAGACTTAAACGTTCAGGGGTTCTTAAATTTTTCCCACTTACAACTTCTTCTTCCTTGAGATATCTTTACATGACTCTGGGAATATAGATATATTAATTAGGCATACAAATAAAATATTTACTGATAATAAATCATAATTTTGTGATGCACACATTTAACTACAAGACCTCATATGGGGTCAAAACCACAATTTAAGAAGTTGGGAACTATTGATCAGAGAAATGCAAATTAAGACAACTCTGAGATACCATCACACACCTGTCAGATTGGCTAAAATGACAGGAAAAGATAATGATGAATGTTGGAGGGGATGTAGGAAAACTGGGACACTAATATTGGTCAGTGGTAGAACTGTGAATGGATCCAACCATTCTGGAGAGCAATTTGGAACTATGCTCAAAAAGTTATCAAACTGTGCATACCCTTTGACCCAGCAGCATTTTTCTTGGGCTTATATGCCAAAGAGATCTTAAAGGAAGGAAAGGGACCCACATGTGCAAAAATGCTTGTGGCAGCTCTTTTTGTGGTGGCCAGAAACAGGAAACTGAATGGATGCCCATCAATTGGAGAATGGCTGAATAAATTATGGTTTATGAATATTATGGAATATTATTTTTCTGTAAAAAACGACCAGCAGGATGATTTCAGAGAGGCCTAGAGAGACTTGCATGAACTGATGCTGAGTGAAATGAGCAGAACCAGGAGATAATTATACATTGCAACAACAAGACTATACTATGATCAATTCTGATGGACATGACTTTCTTCAACAATGAGATATTTCAAATCAGTCCCAATTGTTCAGTGATGAAGAAAGCCATATACAACCAGGGAGAGGCCTGTGGGATCTGAGTATGGACTACAACATAACATTTTCATACTTTCTGTTTATGTTTGCTTGCATTTTGTTTTCCTTCTCAGGTTTTGTTCTTGTAGATCTGATTTTTCTTCTACAGCAAGATAACTGTATAAATATGTATACGTATATTCAAATTGTCATATATTTTAACATAATTAACATGTATTAGACTACCTGCCATCTAGGGGAGGGGGTGGGGGGAAAGAGAGAAAAATTTGTAACAGAAAGCTTTGCAAGAGTCAATGTTGAAAAATTACCCATGCATGTTTTGCAAATAAAAAGATTTAATAAAAAAAAAAGAAAATTTTTAAAAAAGAAGTTGAGGACTAGACCTGAAGTCCATTCCAGCTCTATATTATATGATTATATGATTCTCTGAATTCTCTAGTCATTCTTTCTAGCCATTCTTATTGTTTGGTCATTATTTCTGCATTCTGCCTTAATTATAAATATACCCTAAGTCTCTATTATGTGCTTTCCCTCACCCATTTTCCCCCTCAGTGAATCCTTTCTCCACGCAATAATTTCATCTCCCATGGTTTCAAATGTCATCTCTGTGCAGATGACTCTCAAGTCTATATAGCTTTTATGGTTTTGGTATATCTTCAACACTACTCCTACATCACCCACTGCTTTTTGGACATTTTGAATTAGATGTCCTGTCAGCATCTCAAACTCAATATGAACAAACTCAATTGTCTTCTCATCTTCCAATCTTAACTTCTCAATTTTGGAGAAGGGTGCCAACATTCTTCCAGATTCATCAGAACCCCTTATCCTGGGGTTTATGAAACATTTTTAACATTTTGATAATTTTATTTAAAAATAATTGATTTTCTTTGTAATCCTATGTATTTTAATGTATGCATTTAAAAACATTCTGAAAAGGAATTTACCAAACTGCCAAAATAATCTGCACACAAATCAGTGTAAAAACTACTCTCCTAGACTTTTCATTCCCTCTAATTTCGTGTTTTCAATCAGTTGCCAACTCTTATTGCTTCTACTCTAACATTATTTCTCCTTTTCTCAATTCACAAAATCACCACCTTAATTCAAGCTTTTATCAGTTCTTACCTAGACTTAAAATAGCCTTTTAATTAATTAGTCTTCCAACCTCAAGTTCTTTCTATATATAATCCATCCTTCATATAGCTACCAGAGTGATAGTCCTAAAGCTCAGGTGTGACCATACCACTCCTGTTCAAAATGCAAAAGTGGTTCCCTATTACCTATATAATCAACCACAGATTTCTCTAGCTTTTAAAGTATTTAAATTCTGATGTTTCAGTCTACTCTTTCAGATCTCCATGCATTCAATATTTAAGCCACAGTAGCATATTTGCTAATAATCCTCATGCACAAAATTCCATTGCCCATCTCTTGTGATGTTATGCAGGCAATTCTCCCATCCTGGAATATTCTGCTCCCTGTTCACTTTTGCCATAGAATGCCTCTCTCAGGTCAAATATTTATTCTTCCTGGATGCAAACTTTCCTTTACCTTTTAGTAACTAGTTATCCCTTAGTTCCCTGAAACTGTATTATGTTTATTTTGTATATATTTATCCAGTTATATGTTATTTCCCTCAAAAGAATGTGAGCATATAGGCAGGGTCTTTTTTTGTCTTTGATTACTCATTACCTACAGCAATTTTTGGCATGTAGCAGGTGAGTTACAAATTTTGGATACAAAGTATATTTATTGCATCAACTAAAGGAGATTCTTCTTTATCCTTCTATCTTAAAATATCTTTTCTTCTTGGAAGAAATAATTAAAAGAGAAAGTATTTTTTATCAAATGAATGGATAAATTTTGGAGAATCTTAATTATATAAAAGGGAAATGAGATGCAATGTGTTGGTCTGATGGAAAGATTAAATGTTTTGGAAGAGTTCTGGGAGTGAAGCCAAGATAACAGAATAAAATCAGGAAGCTGTAGCTCAAAACTCACATAAAACCAAGCCTCTGAACAGAATCTAATGGAATGAAACCACTCTCTACTTCAAGATATACTGGGAAAATTCAAGAAATGTTAGTCTCACTAGGGTGGAAAAGGTGTTCAGCCCAGTTCAGATAGATTCTGGGAAAATCAATGAACAAATCACAGCAAAGCAGCAATTAAGTCCTGTCCTGGCTCAGTAGAGGAGTAAATCAGTGGAGCAGCTTTAAGTCCCAGTTCAGAAGGCAAACTCTGGGAAACCAGGCTGTTTCCAGAAAAGAGCAGACACAATTGCTCCTTCAAACACAAAGGGACCCTGTGCTTCAAGTCAAGGTTCAGAGCTACATAGGAAGCTTGGGATAGTGCCCCCCTTACTCCAAGAGCAGAGTTCCATCTTAAAAATAAAAAGAGAGGAAATACCAAAAGAAAAGGAAAGAAAATTAGCAAGAAAAAGAAAAAAAATCTTGACCATAGAAAGCTACAGGGCAGACTAAAACACAAACTCAGATGAAGACAGAATGTCCACAGAAGAAATTTCAAAGAGTGGAATAAATTGGTCTCAAGCCAAAGAGGCTTCTTGGAAATGCTGAAAAAAAAGACTTCAAAAGACAAATAAGAGAGATAGAAGAAAAAATTAGAAAAGAAATGAGAAGTATGCATGAGAGAGTCAGCAGTTTGGACAAGGAAGGAAAAAATTGTGTGAAGAAAACAACTACTTAGACAATAGAATAAAGCAAATGGAAAAAGAGATACAAAAGATAACAGAAGAAAATCACACCTTAAAAACTAGAACAGGGCAAATAAAAGCTAATGCCTTTGTGAGACAGCAAGAATAAATCAAACAAACTAAAAGCCAACCTGGAAAATAGATCCAGAAGAGACAATTCAATTTAAAAATTATTGGCCTACCTGAAGGCCATGACCTGGTTGTATTGGTTGTATTGGTTGTATATAAATCCCCAAACTCCAGCTTCTGGAAGAACTCACTATTTGATAAAATTTCTGGGAAAAATGGAAAATAATATCTCAGAAAATTGGCATAAACCTACAACTCACATTCCATACCAAAATACAGTCAAAATGGATAGATGATTTGGGTATAAAGAATGATACCATAAACAATTAAGAGGAAAAGGAATAATTTATCTATCATATCTTTGGGGAAGGGAGGAATTTGTGACCAAAAAAGAACTACAGAACATAATTTTTTTGATTGTTTCTTAAAGCTTTTTATTTATAGAACATGTAAGTAATTTTTCTACATTGAACTTTGCACAATTTTTTTCATGTTATAGTATTTTTTTATTTTATTTGCATAACATATGTGTGGGTAATTCTTCAACAATAACCCTTACATAGCTTTCCGTTACAAATTTTCCCCCCAACTCCCCACCCCTCCCCTAGATGGCAGGATATCCACTACATGTTAATTATGTTAAAATATTGTCAAATCGAATATATGTATACATATTTCCAAACTTATCATTGTTGACTTTGCACAATTTTTTGTTTCAAATTTTTCCCTCCTTCCCCCATCCCCTCACCTATATGACAGGTAATCTAATATATCTTAAATATGTTAAAATATATGATAAATCAAATATGTGTATAAATATCTATACAGTTATCTTGCTGCACAAGAAAAATCAGATGTAGAAAGAGGAAAAAGGAAAAAAAAACCTAAGAAGAAAAACAAAATGCAAGCAAACATCAACAGAAAGTGTGGAAATGCTGTGTTGTGGTCCACACTCAGGTCCCACAGGCCTCTCTCTGGATGTATATGGCTTTTTTCATTGCTGAACAATAGGAACTTGTTTGAATCACCTCATTGTTGAAGAGAACCATTTCCATCAGAAATGATCATCATATGGTCTTGTTGCTATATATAATGATCTCCTGGTTCTTCTCATTTCATGTAGCATCAGCTCATGCAAGTCTCCCCAGGCCTCTCTGAAATCATCCTGCTGGTCATTTCTCACAGAACAATAATATTCCATAACATTCATATACCATAATTTATTCAGCCACTCTCCAATTGATG
The DNA here is from genome assembly GCA_023553655.1 of Myrmecobius fasciatus. Classification (NCBI taxonomy): domain Eukaryota; kingdom Metazoa; phylum Chordata; class Mammalia; order Dasyuromorphia; family Myrmecobiidae; genus Myrmecobius; species Myrmecobius fasciatus. The sequence continues at coordinate 4,288 of JAJPUD010008441.1, read as the reverse complement.
GGCATCCATTCAGCTTCCAGTTTCTAGCCACTACAAAAAGGGCTGTCACAAACATTCTTGCACATGTGGGTCCCTTTCCTTCCATTAAGATCTCTTTGGGATATAAGCTGAATAGAAACACTTCTGGGTCAAAGGGTATGCACAGTTTAATAACTTGTCGAGCATAGTTGCAAATTGTTCTCCAGAATCGTTGGATCCATTCATAGTTCCACCAAACAATGTATCAGTGTCCCAGTTTTCCCACATCCCCTCCAACATTCAACATTATCTTTTCCTGACATCTTAGCCAATATGACAGGTGTGTAGTGGTGTTTCAAAGTTGTCTTAATTTGCATTCCTCTGATCAATAGTGATTTGGAGCACCTTTTCATATGACTAGAAATAGTTTCAATTTCTTCATCTGAAAAGTGTCTGTTCATATCCTTTGCCATTTATCAGTTGGAGAGTGGCTTGAATTCTTATAAATTTGAGTCAATTCTCTATATATTTTATAAATGAGGCCTATGTCAGAACCTTTGAATGTAAAAATGTTTTTCTAGTTTATCGCTTCCCTCCTAATCTTGTCTGCATTAGTTTTGTTTGTACAAAAACTTTTTAACTTGATATAGTCAAAATTACCTATTTTGTGATTTAATAATAATCTCTAGTTCTTCTTTGGTCACAAATTCCTTCCTCCTTCACAGATCTGAGAGGTAAACCATCCGATGTTCTTCTAATTTGTTTATAATATCATTCTTTATGTTTAGATCATGAATCCATTTTGACCTTATCTTGGTATATGGTATTAGATGTGGGTCAATGCTTAGTTTCTTCCATACTAGATTCTAATTTTCCCAGCAGTTTTTGTCCCAAATCTGGGGTATTTGGGTTTGTCAAACACTAGATTACTATAGTCATTGACTATTTTGTCCTGTGAACTTAACCTATTCCACTGATCAACTACTCTGTTTCTTAGCCAGTACCAAATGGTTTGATGACTGCTGCTTTATAATATAGTTTTAGATCTGGTACAACTAGGCCACCTTCATTTGCTTTTTTTTTTTCATTAATTCCCTTGAAATTCTTGACCTTTTGTTCTTCCAGATGAATTTTGTTATTATTTTTTCTAGGTCAGTAAAATAATTTCTTGGGAGTTTCATTGGTATAGAACTAAATAAATAGATTAAGTAGTATTATCATCTTTATTATATTGGCTTCACCTATCCAAGAGCACTTGATATTTTTCCGATTGTTTATATCTGACTTTATTTGTGTGGAGAGTGTTTTGTAGTTTTGTTTGTGTAGTTCCTGACTTTCCCTTGGCAGATATATTCCCAAATATTTTATACTATCAACAGTTATTTTAAAGGGAATTTCTCTTTGTATCTCTTGCTGTTGGATTTTGTTAGTGATGTATAAAAATGCTGATGATTTATGTGGCTTTATTTTGTATCCTGCAACTTTGCTAAAGTTGTGGATTATTTCTAATAGTTTTTTACTTGATTCTCTAGGGTTCTCTAAGTAGGCCATCATATCATCTGCAAAGAGTGATAATTTGGTTTCCTCATGACCTACTCTAATTCCTTTAATCTCTTTTTCTTGTCTTATTGCCAAAGCTAGCATTTCTAATATTTCACCCCTAATCTTATTGGGAATGAGTGTATCACCATTACATATGATACTAGCCGATGGTTTTAAATAGAGGTTATTGACTATTTTAAGGAAAAGTCCATTTATGCCTATGTTCTCTAGTGCTTTTAATAGGAATGGATGTTGGATTTTATCAAATGCTTTTTCTGCATCTATTGAGATAAGTTTTTTTGTTAATTTGGTTATTGATATAGTCAATTATGCTAATAGTTTTCCTAATATTGAACCATCCATGCATTCCTGGTATAAATCCTACTTGGTCATGGTGTATTATCCTGATAAAGATCTCATTTCCAAAATGTGTCAAATTTATAAGATTATAAGTCATTCTGCAATTGATAATGGTCAAAAGACAATTTTCAGATGATTAAATTAAAGTCATTTATAGTTAAATGAAAAAATGCTCTAACACTATTGATTGGAGAAATGTGAATTAAAACCACTCTGAGGTACCATTTCACACCTCTCAGATTGGTTAAGATGACAGGAAAAGATAATGATAAATATTGGAGGGGATATGGTAAAAGTGGGACATTAATGCATTATTGGCAGAGTTGTGAAATGACCCAACCATTCTGGAGAGCAATTGACCCAGCAGTGTCATTATTGGGTCTGTATCCCAAGGAAATATTTCCTTAGGATACAACTCTTTTTGTAGTAGCAAAAAATTGGAAAAGGATTAGATGCCCATCAATTGGGGGAATGGCTGAACAAGTAATTGGTACATGAAAGTAATGAAATATTATTGTTCTATAAAAAATGATTAACAAGCTGATTATAGAAAGGTCTGGAAAGATTTACATGAACTGATGATGAATGAAACAAGCAGAATCAGGAATACATTGTACACAATAACAGCAAGAATTTGTGATGATCAACTATGAAGGGCTTGGTTCTTCTCAGCCGTTCAGTGATCCAAAACAATATCAATAAGACTTTGAACAGAAAATGCCATCTGCATGCACAAAAAGATCTAAGGAGACTGAATGTAAATCAACACATGCTATGTTCACTTTTTTCTGCTCTTTTTTTTCCTCTCCATGGTTTTTCCCTTTTACTCTGATTCTTCTCTACCAACATGATTTATAATGCAATGTGTATTAAAAATAAACTTGCTACAATAAAAAAGGATTAAAGGTTACAAGTTGTAACTACTTGTAGTAACTACTACAAGTTGTGGTCAGGCTCCCTTTAATCAAATATAACTGCCATTGTATTTCTGTAAAGGATGTATTCCTAAAAAAATGTAACTACTCTTGATTTTAAAATATCAATTTACCTTTAAAGGGCCCTATTTTAAAAACTAATAGTTTTTAAATTGATAAATGTGTAAAATAAAGGTTGTGTTGACAATACAAATAATCACTTTTACTCAATCTGCTTTGTCAAGATTTGCTCTTTAATTCTCTAAAATGTACATATTTTTAGCAATATTCCATATTTACAAGATGCCATAGTCAGGATTCTCTTTTTTGACTATGCTTCCTTTTATAGTACGTACGGGTATCCTTTGACACAAAACCTGATCTCCTTCTACACCTGATGACCAAGGAATGGCAACTTGAGCTCCCCAAACTCCTTATCTCTGTTCATGGAGGCCTCCAGAACTTTGAACTCCAGCCAAAACTCAAGCAAGTCTTTGGAAAAGGCCTCATCAAGGCAGCCATGACCACGGGAGCATGGATTTTCACAGGAGGAGTTAACACAGGTAAATACAAATCATGCACAATCCCATAATTACTGACCATGATACTGCTATCTTCATTTTTATTTAAAGATTATGGCCAATTTTAGCTTCTCCTTGGGTCAAATCTTGTTAAAATCCTCATATGCTATCTATCATACATTTGTATGTACATGAAGACACACATACACACATACACACATACACACACATACCCCTTCACCTTGATTTCTTTCTTATTCCATTAAAAGGAATAACATTCAAATGTTAATTCAAAATCATCACCCACCAAAAAAAAGGATTCTTCCACACTAGTTTCCAATTTTCCCAGCAGTTTTTGTTGAATACTGAGTACTTATCCCAGAAGCTGGGGTCTTTGGATATATCAAACACTAAATTGCTGTAGTTATTGTCTAGTTTGTCTTGTGATCCTATCCTATGCCACTGATCAACTACTTCTCAGCCAGCTACTATTTTTTCTAAATCTGTAAAATAATTTCTTGGGAGTTTGATTGGTATGGCAATAAATAAGTCAATTAATTTGGGTAGTATTGTCATTTTTATTATTTTCACTGGGCCTACCCATGAGCACTTGATATTTTTCCAATTGACAAAGTCTGATTTTAATTGCATGGAAAGTGTTTTGTACTTTAGTTTGTATAGGTCCTGACTTTTCCTTGGCAGGTATATAACCAAATATTTTATACTAACAACAGTTATTTTGAATGGAATTTCTTTTTGTATCTCTGCAGAACTTTGTTGGTACTATGTAAAAATGCCGATGATTTATATGGATTTTTTTTTGTATCCTGTAAATTTGCTAAAGTTGTGAATTGTTTCTAGTAGTTTTTTAGTTGAGTCTCTAGGGTTCTCTAAGTACACCATCATGTCATCTGCAAAGAGTGATAATTTGGTTTCCTCATTACCTACTCTAATTCCTTTTATATCTTTTTCTTCTCTTACTGCCAAAGCTAA